>CAJPDP010436467.1:0-12391 GCA_905336975.1 Bombina variegata variegata
GTATTGATTTAATATACAAAAACAAATTGTATTATCTTTATCTTTTGATGATGAAAAGTATATTGTGATTCTTATCAGAGTGAATTACATTATATTATTATACATTTAGAATGCAAATACAAATTTGGGTTTAACAGAGAATTTACTTAAAAAGTTAAAGGTACAACAAATTCCTTTGACCTTTGTTGCATCTAGAAGAGGGTATTCTACAATGAATGTTTTAACCCCTTCCCGCCATTAGGACATTCCATGCCGTCCTAACTGCGCTGGGCTTTAGCGCCGTTAGGACGACATGGAACGTCCTAGCCATTTGGCTGTCCTGAAGCCATAGCGGCTTGGTAAATGGTATCGGGGTATGGAGGGTGTGCCCAGCGTCATAGGCACTCCCCCCCTTACCCGATGCCATCATTGAAATCACGTGATCGCATGAACGATCTTGTAATTTAAATTTTTTGTAGATCTAAAATGGTGCCGGGTTAGCGTTATTGAAATATAAAAAAATAATTATCTTAAAAATATTATAGGTACTGTAGATACAGTATCTATAATAATTTTTCATAAATATTATAAATATTTTTTAATATTTCAATAATGCACCTTAAAATAACAAAGCTTTCATGTGTGCTAACCTGACACCATGTTAGACCTACATTGCTAAACACAAAGCGCGTTAAGCATATTTTTTATTCCTATGTTTTTTACATAGAATTTTGTTTAATTTTTAATATTAAATATATATTTCTAGATATATATCTGATAATGTTAATGTAAAATATAGATTTATACCTATATATCTATGGCAATAGATATACATGTATAGGTATATACAGATATATATGTATTTACAATAAAAAATAACATATTCCTGTATGTGAAGAACATTGGAATGTGAAATATTTACAGTAAAACACATTGGATTTTATTTAGACACACACATACTATATATATATTATAGCCTTTCTTTTGTAGTCAAATACATGGCCATATACCCTATACCTGTTAACCCTTATAAATATTTTTTATGAATATTTAGATCACAATTTTTTTATCAGATATTGTTTATATGAATGTAATTGTATATTTTAATGTATTTATGTTGCATTTACAAGGTATTCAGTCAAGCTAACCTGACATGGGTTAAATTTGACTGCGCCGTGTTTACTTTCAACTTGTAATACGCACACAAATTAACGCCTAACAGACATTCTTATTTCATGCGCCCTCTAACGTTAGTGAACCACAATATTTATTTTGTATAAAGATTTCCTGTGATGTAGTAGTTACTCACTGACATGTACTGTGCATATATAATAATTATTGTGTGTGCATCTATGCACAGCATACACTATTTTTGTAAATGTCCACAAATGAATACACCAGCACAAATATAGAGCTCTGCATCGCAGACTATAAATGGTTAATGCAGACTATTATTAGCTAAACATATTGCTGCATAAAGAATGTAAAAATCAGAAAGTAGACTATAAAGCTGTACCACATGACCAGCCAAACAGTTCCCCCTATATATGAAGTGCCCTAGGCACCTTCTATATATAGGTATCATTTTATTCTTGTGTATATAATAACTTTCATCTATAATTCCATTCACTTAATTGTCATTGTGTTGTAGTCGTTTTCTGGCAGCCAAAAGATGAAATAAATCTGAATAACTGACTGATATATAAATCTCAATAACTGCCTGATTGGCAAATAACAACTAAAAATATTATTTTAAATTATAAATGAATAAAAGCTACACATACTTATAATTTTCTTCGTAGTGACCAGTGTTTATTTCCCAGTAGCACATTAAAATTAATTGAAACATACATTATAGCGTTATCTGCAACTTACTGTATTGCATTTATGATGTGCATTCCCCTGAATGAGCTTATCAGCAAAGCTTTGTATTAGAAAGAGCTTAGCGAATGTTTAACGTGGGGTAATTGCATTGGAAAAAGGCAGTTTCCTTGCAAGCTATGAATTTAAACTACGTGTGAAGATAAAAGTATCTTATATTATATGTGACAGGATAATTTAAGAAATAAAGTAATTCTAACAGGACTTTTGTCAGACTCATTTAACAATGTTATCAGTAGCAGATGTACCTTAGTGGATTATTAAGATAGATCTAATAGAGAGAGAAAAATCAAATACCATAAAGCATTGTTCGATTATATCCATTAAAAAGTGCTAAGGCCTATACACAGCCCTATCGTTACTGCCACGATAAATGTCACAAAACAGCCAGGAAATAATAATTGTGATACTGAGTATCTATTAGACCTAATATTTGGGTTATTTAACAAACACTGGTATGTGACATTGTAAGATTTACATGCCCATAGAAAGTGTAATTGGCGATTCCTATATTTAAAAAAATAAATGAGATTCTATGCTTTTAAAATTAGCATGTGCAAGAATTCACAAAATATATGTATATGCATTGGTCATTGGCTGATGGCTGTCACATGACACAGGACTCGGAGGTGTGGAAATAGACATACCTTTGAAATATGTGAGAAAACAATGTACTACTCATTTGAAGTTCAGACTAAGGGGCCGATTTAGTAAGCGGCGGGCAGACATGATTCGCTGTGGCAAATCATGTCCGTCTAACATCGCTAAAAGCAGATAGCATACGCTGTCGACATTTATCATTGCACAATCATTTCTAGTGAAATGCTTGTGCAATGCCGCCCCTTGCACATTCGCTAGCAGGGGGTGTCAATTATCCCGATCCTATCCGATCAGGATGACTGCTGTCTTACAAATGCTGCTTCTTAACTTTTGTTTACGGCTCGCGCGGAAACAGCTGCATTCGCAGCTTAATAAATTGGCCTCTAAGTGCTATTGCATTGTCTTTTTATCATGCAATTGTTGATTATGCAAACCTTCTCTATTTACTGGAGACAAAGGGTTGTCCCTATTTTTGCACACTCAAAAATTCACACGGTTAAAAACAGGCTATAGTAATAATTGAGGGGTAGAGTGGCGCTTAAACAAAAGCTATAGGGAATAAAGAGCACTTGCTTACCAAAAAAATGATAAAACCAATACCAGTATATACAATATATACTGAGAATTTATTATGTTAAAAAATATATTTATAGATCATTCAATAAATAACATTCATCCTAATTGCTTCCAAATACGTTGTGGCAACTAAAAGATAATAAAAATATGAGATCTCTTTAAAACATATTAGTTCAGACTCTTATAAACAATGTATTAATCCATATACATTGTAAAATCTAAAAGGTCAAAAAATACAGAAAAGTACATGCAATTGCAATTGAAATGGTCGGTTTTAGGTGCAAAAAGATATACTTTTAAAAGTGTTGATCGGATAGTCTTGTATAAGAGTGTATCCAAGTTGTAGTACTCTTAGTTGTTAAATATTCTGGGAGTATATCCTTCAATCGTCTTAATAGGTATAATAGGCAGTTTTACCAATATAATGTTGTCTGTGATATTTTGTAACAATATCCATTTAGGTCTGTGTTGTAAATATCTTACCAGACTTCTGATATGGTCTTATTGGGACTGTGATGCCTTACAATGTAGTAATTTTAGTTCTTTTATCCGTAGTTTGCGTCTTCAGTATCCTGCAGTGAATCACTTGTTCGTGGCTAAGGCGTAGTTACAAGTCGTATTCTTCTTACCAATGAGGTAACCGGATAGATTTTTTGGCTCCAAATTTGAAAAGTAGATTCAACTGGTGGGTTTTATTTGAATTTTATCCAGAGCTTGGATTTGTGAGTGAACTCTGTTGTTCACACAAGTGAATCTCTACGCGTTTCGTCAAAAAAGCCTTTATTAGGATGACTTGTGGGAATATTCATCTTCCTTTTATACTTAGCCTCTTAAAGGCACAGTTGATTCCAAAAAAAAATTTCTAGTGTATGTTAATTGCGCTTCCAGAAACAAAGAACTCCTATGCAAATATAGTTTGCAAATGATCATTTGCCTGAGGAAAAAGCGTGGTTAGCGCTTAGAAACGCGTAGCATTTTTATACTGATCACAGGTTCATTGTATATCTGTGTACTGTTTTTAATAATTTTATAAAATACAAAGTTTTTTATATACTGGAGTCTCCTTTCGTTTATTGTTATACATCGCCTTACTTGGAGTGCATCTACAGTTGCAGCAGAACACCACCTGGGTCTATATGTGCACTAGGTCACTGTAATATACCTAGTATGTTTCATTTGCACTACAGTGTGCAATCCAATTTGTGAGTATCCTTTTGTCGTGAAAAGCTGATATCCACCATCACTCTGATTGATCTGCACTAGGGGTCGCCCTCTTCTTTCCTTCATTTTTCCATATTGGTAAAACTGCCTATTATACCAACTAAGATGATTGAATGATATAATCCCATAATAAGTAACAACTAAGAGTACTACAACTTGGATACACTCTTATACAAGACTATCCGATCAACACTTTTAAAAGTATATCTTTTTGCACCTAAAACCGACCATTTCAATAGCAATTGCATGTATTTTTCTGTATTTTTTGACCTTTTAGATTTTACAACGTATATGGATTAATCATTTGTTTCTAAGGGTCTGAACTAATATGTTTTAAAGAGCTCTAATATTTTTTTGATCTTTTAGTTGTGGCCACAACGTAGTTGGAAGCAATTAGGATGAATGTTATTTGTTGAATGATCTATAAATATATTTTTTAACATAATAAATTCTCAGTATTAACTATATAATGGTTTTATCATTTTTTTGGTAAGCAAGTGCTCTTTATTCCCTATAGCTTTTGTTTAAGCGCCACTCTACCCCTCAATTATTACTATACTGTATTTGCTGGCCCTTTAAACTTAAATAAAATTAAAGTAGTTTGTTAGTTTGTTGATTATTTCTGATAGATGCAAAAAAAACAGTGAAAATGTGTTAATTTTAGCTTTCATCCACACTAAATGCACATTTATAGCTGCTAATTTTTTTGGGGAAAATTCAGGAACACTTTACAGCAGACGAGTCAAGTAAACAGGTTAGAGGAG
Source organism: Bombina variegata variegata (assembly GCA_905336975.1). Classification (NCBI taxonomy): domain Eukaryota; kingdom Metazoa; phylum Chordata; class Amphibia; order Anura; family Bombinatoridae; genus Bombina; species Bombina variegata. The sequence continues at coordinate 5,022 of CAJPDP010436467.1, forward strand.
TATTGAACATCATTCTGTAAAAAGTCCACACTTTCAATTGATGTAATGTGGATGCACAGAAAAACTAGTGGAAGGTAAGTTATAGCATTTACATAGTTACATTTACATTTTGCTTCCATTAACAAAATGTGCACAGTCTTTTTATAATTGCTCTTGAATTTCTTCTGGAGTTTAAAGGGACAGAGGTCAAAAGTGAAATGTGCATCAATGCATTCAAATTTTAAATAGAAATGTTTTTGCATTATATTTACATTAGCAAAAAGACTTCTAGTAAAAGTTATGTGTTTTTCAGTGGCATATACACATATGCTGTGAGTGCCCCGTGCACTAGCATTTAAACACCTCACCTTCTCAGAGAGTCAGCAGTGATTTGTATGACACAAATGTAGTCTTCACTGATGCAATACACATGAATGGCAGCTCTCTGAGCAGGCATAGAGCTCCATTTATCATTCGGCAGACCGACAAGATTTCCTGTCATGAACCTTGTTTGCTCAGCCTTGTGGCGAGCAGGCAGCAGTGCGCTTACAGCATTTAACATTGCATAATCCACTGTTGGCAATGCCGCCACTGCTTGCACACGGCCAATCTTGTGCAAGAGGGGGCTGTCAATAATCCAGATCCGATTGGGATAATTGCAATCTGTCACGCTTTAGAGGCTAAGTAGCAGTGGTTTTAAGATTGCTGTTACTTAACTAGCGTTTCAGGTGATCGCAGCTTGATAAATGGAGTCCATGGTGATTGAATGCGGATCCTGTAATCCCACACAGCATATGAGCGTATGCCACTGAAACAGAAATAACTTTTACTGGAACCATTTTTTTAATGGATGCATGCTGCACAATTGTTTCTATTCAAAAACAAAATACACCCCAATTTTGACTTTTCTATCCTTTATTGTCCCAATAAGGATTTGTATACTCATTAAAGCACAATATGGGCACCATTTATCAATGTGCGGGTAGACAGGGCTCCCCTTAAGGAAAGCTAGCATGCAACGCTGCCTCTCTCACGCAACCAATCGTGTGAGAGCAGGAGCTGCCATTCACCCTGATCGAATTAGTCCATGGTGATTTTAAACCACCAGCTCAGAGCTGGCTGTGAGGATAAGAAATAGCAGTCTTAAAGGAATAGTTTAGTCAAAATTAAACTTTCATGATTCAGACAGAGCATGCAATTTTAAGCAACTTTCTAATTTACTCCTATTTTCCATTTTTCTTTGTTCTCTTGCTATCTTTATTTGAATTTATGCATAGTAGTTGCTAAAACAAAAATGGGTCAGCTCCTGTGCTTACATTCTTGTTTTTTCAAATAAAGATACCAAGAGAATAAAGTAAAATTGATAATAGTGATTAAATTAGAAAGTTGCTTAAAATTGCCTGCTCTATATGAATCGGAAGTATAATTTTGACTAGACTATTCCTTTAAGACCTCTGCTTCTTAACTATTGGCTGCAGGCTCGCTCGTGTGAATCTGCACTGCAAGATCTCCAAAGTTGCATCTGTATTTTGATAAACAAAACCCTATACCTGAAGCAATCATAACAACACTGTCTGCTAAAAAATCTTTGTCTATTCCCTACCCTTTTGTCTCTACTAACATTGCAACATCACGTTTACTGATTTCCTCTAATCAGAATCTTGGATAGTTAAACTTCCTAAAATATATAAAGAAAATACCTGACTGCACCAAAACATGCCAATAATATATAATGTCTGGAGTTTTAGGACTAAAAGGTTAAAGATTAATTGTACCAGTGAGTCTTGCCTTAATGAGATCCACAAGATAATGGATACTCAGTATAGTATAACCTTGTATTTGTGGCCTTCCCATTTATTATGATCAGTGCTGAGTGATGATGGCATGTCTCAGATTATCTGTAGGAGACATTAGATGATCATTTTAAGTGACTCCATTAATCATAGGTCTTGTATCTACCTAAAATTTTGTTGCAAATGACTGTTCGCTAACAGGGAATATAGAACTTACATCTAATTTGAAATTCTGAAAAAAAAACAAGTTTGCATAAAGGTACCAAAGTAAATAATGAGTAATGATTAAAGGGACAGTCTACTCCAGATTTTTTATTGTTTAAAAAAGATAGATAATCCCTTTATTACCCATTCCAAAGTTTTGCATAACCAACACAGTTATATTAATATACTTGTTACCTCTGTGTCTAACCTGTATCTAAGCCTCTGCAGACTGCCCTTATCTCAGTTATTTTGACAGACTTGCATTTTAGTCAATCAGTGCTGACTCATAGATAACTCAACGGGAGTGAGCATAATGCTATCTAATAAAATATATATAGAAGCTGAGTGCACCTCACTAATGTTAAAGTGTACAAATGATGTGTAGTATGCACACACTAACATGAATAATGCTTAAAGTGAAAATGGCTGGATACCACCAGCTAGTATCAACAAATAGTGTACAAAAACACAATAATAATATTGGATTAATAAGATAGACAATCCTTCTGGTCCAAATAATGTGTAAACAGTGCACAATATGCGAATATACCAAAAAACAATTGAATATAAAAAAAATAGTGTCACCATAAGTAAAAATCCATTTCAATAATCCTATAATGGAGTAGTGGTGTGACAATCTAACACAAGAAGAAATAATAATAACGTCCTTTGTTCTTTAGGGACGATTTCGGCTGCTAGCTCCTTCCCAAGCTCAGTGTGTAACGATAACTGTATCAAAAGAAAAACAAAGGTGGCGCTGTGATGGTGCAGATCAAAAAGGACAACAAAGTCTCCAAATAATATTTACAAGGTACTCACGTGTTAAGCACTAGATCTCCGAGTCATGCCTCCTGAACACTCACAAGCCATTCAGATAGCTCAACACAGGCATAGACGCCTCCTTCCCCAGCTCAGTACACAACTGAGTAACCAAAGCTGTGTCAAAAGAGAAGAACAAAGGGGGTGCTGCAATAGTGCAGATAAAAACGGACAACAAAGTCTCCAAAAATATGTACAGGGTACTCACAATGTAGAAAGCACTCAGTCGTGCGAGTCACGCCTCCTGAACACTTACGAGCCGTTCAGATGGCTCAACACAGACATGTACAGCTATGTTCCTCCTCCGAGTGTGGGGATCAAGCAGACAGAAAGGTGCAAGTAGAAGTATCCTTGGCGTTAAATAAGACCCGTTTATAGCTTCAAGCTGGAACAATTGAAAAGCTTCCAGGTGTGATTGGAATTAGGACCAATGTTCAAACGAGTTTACCATTATTCATAACCGCATTGACAAGCTCTCAGAGGTAGGAAAGAGACAATTATCTGATTAACGCTTTACGGACTTGGCAGAACAAACCCACCAACAAACGGTGGGTTTGTTCTGCCAAGTCCGTAAAGCGTTAATCAGATAATTGTCTCTTTCCTACCACTGAGAGCTTGTCAATGCGGTTATGAATAATGGTAATCTCATTATCCAAGGGCCGAACCACACAAGCTGCTTTTTTCAGCCAATCAAAATGTTTCTAATATATGAGGATATCCAAGCTTAGTTTGAAGAGACTCATCTGCTGTAAAGGGTTGATAATTCTGAATAAGTGGAAACCAAAGTTCAGGAAAGTAGCAGCTGTATCATACAACTGAACTACAGTAGGTCTTTAATAAATACAGACTTTGTCAGCGCACTTCACTCGTTTGAAAATTGTTCCTAATTCCAACCACACCTGGAAGATTTTCAATTGTTCCAGCTTGAGGCTATAAACAGTTCTTATTTAACGCTGAGGATACTTCTAGTTGCACCTAATTGTCTGTTTGATCCCCACACTCGGAGGAGGAACGTAGCTGTACATGCCTGTGACGAGCCATCTGAACAGCTCATAAGGGTTCAGGAGGTGTGACTCGCACGACTGAGTGCTTTCTACATTGTGAGTACCCTGTACATATTTTTTGGAGACTTTGTTTTTATCTGCACTATTGCGGCACCCCCTGTGTTCTTCTCTTTTGCCTCAGCTTTGGTTACTCAGTTGTGTACTGAGCTGGGGAAGGAGGCGTCTATGCCTGTGTTCAGGAGGCGTGACTCGCACGATCTAGTGCTTACCACATTGTGAGTACCCTGTAAATATTATTTGGATACTTTGTTGTCCTTTTTGATCTGCACCATTGCGGCGCCTCCTTTGTTCTTCTTTTGATACAATGTTATCTATATGGCACACATGAACTAGCGCTGTTTAACTGTGAGATATTGTCAAAATATAAGAGGCAACCTTCAAGGATTTAGAAATTAGCATATGAGCCTACCTAGGTTTAGCTTTCAACAAAGAATACCAAAAGAACAAAGCAAATTTGATGATTATTTAAAATTGCATGCCCTATCTGAATCGTGAAAGTTTAATTTTGATTAGACTGTCCCTTTAATACTAATGTCTTCCTGTGTAAGTTGTAAATATGAGGGAATTTATGTCCAGCTATATCAAAAAAATATGTCAAATGATGATGATTATATTTTATGAAATACAAAAATGATATGCTCTAAACCTTTAGGGCACATACGTTTTGCTTTACTTATGTTTGCTAACTTTGTATTTAATCCTATCAAAGGGGTTAAACACACAGATAAAGTCAAGAATTACAACTCCCAAGCAGAAAACAGGCGGTAAGCCAATCACCAACAGCATTCATATGACTTTCTATTCACTGGCTGTGTTCTACACAGAAGCTACACTGCTTGCCGTTCTAAACAACTTTCCAATTGACTTCTTTTATCAAATTTTCTTCAATCTCTTGGTCCCTTTTTTTGAAAAACATAGAGGTAAGCTCAGGAGCATGCACGATTCTGGAACACTATGCGGCAGATTTATTAAGCAGCGAATTCTGCAATCTATCCCTGAAGTTTCTAGTCCGCCTGAAACTTAAGTTAAGAAGCAGCGGTTATAAGACAGCCACCTCTGAGGCGGCGGACAGCAATCATCCTGATCAGATACGATTAAGATGATTGACACCCCCTGCTAGCGGTCGATTGGCCGCAAATATGCAGGGTGCGGCATTGCACAAGCATTTCACTAGTAAAATGCCGACAGCGTATGCTTTCAGCATTTAGCAATGTTGGGCGGACATAATCCGCTACAGTGGATGATGTCCGTCTGACATTTATTAAATCGTCCCCTATATGTCAGTAATTTTGCAAGAATTGTATCGATATTTCCTGCCATGTAGTGCTCTATACACCTCCCTAGGTATCTCTTCCGTAAAGACTATCACAGGAAACAAAGCAAATTTGATAACAGAAACTTTAATAAAATTGCATTGTCTGCTTAAATCACAAAATACATTTTAAGAGTTCCATATCTCTTTACCTTCTTTGTGGATGTACGAGGACAAATTTTTTCATCACAAAAAAAAATTGTTTTGTGTTCATGAAGTTGTTTGTTAAGGCAAATCCATTCACCTACTATTTCCTATGGTGAACATCTTTAGGGAAGCTTGCAGTTAAATGCTAGGAGCTTGCAGCAGCACAAATGCGTGCGTACATGGTGACGTCACCGGCACTCATATGAAGCCTGGGAGTGCCTCCTACTAGGCCACCAACAACCCCCAGCCTGTAGTGTGGTGGATCGACGAAAACAGCATTTTAACGGCGACCCCCCTGCATGACAAAAAGGGCTCATCACGCACCTGCAAGCTGCAATGTGCACAAGGAGCAATAGCTTAAAGGGGTTAAAATCACATGCTCTATCTGAATAATGAAAGAAAAAAGTTGTGTTTCATGTCCAAGGTATTGAATATTGGATTTTCAGGTGACCAGTTTTGTCTCCATTTAAAACAAAACAGAAATTTTAGTTTCATACCTTTAGGGCAGTGATATTCATATTATTTTTTTTTTAATCAAACACAAAAAGAAATCTTTTTTTTAGGTTTGTAAGCAGTTTCTCTGTGATTTACGTTCATGCCTCTATGGCACACTCATTGCTTTGAAATAATTTATGACTTTCTTTTAAAACATAGACTATGCACAAAAGCACACTGCCTAATAAAGGGATAATTGGGCAGTTGGTGTTAATCTTACAATAAATATAAATAATGTTGTTATTTAAGATGAATTTCTTTAGTAAGCATTGGCTAGGATGTGCTGTGAAAATTCATTAGGGGCAAAAATTACCATTTGTGTGTGTTGCATTGATTATATCAGATATACACAAACTTGGCCCTCCAGAGGTTTTGGAACTACATTTCCCATGATGCAGCCAGCATATCAGCTGGCTGAGCATCATGGGAAATGTATTTCCAAAACCTCTGGAGGGTAAAGTTTGAGAATGTCTGGATTATATAAACTAAGTTGGTCCATTTTAAACAAGATTTTACTAAATTTATTATATACCTGTAACATATACATATTTTATGAAGCCTAATTTTTTTGTTTTACTTTATTGTAGATATAACTCTTTTGGCCTCCTCAATGAACAATGTAAAATTATAAGACTTACCTTTTATGCAGCCAATTTCTAAATAAGATTTTGTCACCTATAGAGGCCCTGTACTCCCTTTATAGCTCGCCAGTCAGCCACAGTTTTTTTGTTTTTATATTATAAATGTGTCACAGTACTGTTTGCAAATCACAAACCAATCAATAGCTCTGCTCAGTTTACTTCTGATTTGCAAGTTTCATAATCTGCTTTTTGGCCTCTCTAGGGAGTGTGGGACAAGCACAATTTTATCTGACATGGTCCCTGTAATAGTCTTATATATAGGGTTGCCACCTCAGCCATGTTTTCCTGGACACTTATGAGTTACACATGCTGCAGGGTGTGCAGGGAGGAACATGAATAGTGCTATTCAGCGTTACTATTTTTGTGCTGTTCAGCAGCACAATGCAGGCTCCTCTCTGCACACCCTGCAACATGTGTAACTCATAAGTGTCCAGGAAAACATGGCCGAGGTGGCAACCCTACATATATATGTGAAATCTACCTCTGCATTAAGTTGTTTAAAATGTTTTCTCTTTATAAATCATAATATTATCTTACAGTCCAAATAACCTGAGGACTATGCAAAGTGGCACAACCATACACTAACAGTTTAGTATTCTCTAAAAGCAAGTTGGTTTGAAGTAATCTTTTATAAATGACCTGCATATTTCAAAGTTTAAATCATTAAAAGTCACAGTTTAAGTCATTAAAAATAGCCCCCAGGTCGTCTCTTCTTACATCAGAAAAGACTTCTGCTGGCTTCACTGAGGATGGATGTCCGGTCTTCAAAAACTGAAAGTGGATCTTCGGGGTTAGTGTTAGGGTTTTTTAAGGGTTTATTGGGTGGTTTTTATTTTTAGGTTAGGGTTTGGGCACGGAAAAAGAGCTAAATGCTCTTTTAAGGGCAATGCCCATCCAAATGTCCTTTTCAGGGCAA
>CAJPDP010436507.1:0-11444 GCA_905336975.1 Bombina variegata variegata
CAAGATAAAAGATTAAAGGCACACTAAACCCAATTTTTTTCTTTAATGATTCAGATACAGCATGCAATGTTAAGCAACTTTCTATTTTACTCCTATTATCAATTTTTCTTTGTTCTCTTGCTATCCTTATTTAAAAAGCAGGAATTTAAAGCTTAGCAGCCAGCCCATTTTAGGTTCAGCACCCTGGATTGTGCTTGCTTTTTGGTGACTACATTTAGCCTCCAATAAGCAAGTATAACACAGGTTCTGAACCAAAAATGGGCCGGCTCTAAGCTTTACATTCCTGCTTTTTTAAATAAGGTTAGCAAGAGAATAAAGAAAAATTGATAATCGTAGTAAACTCGAAAGTTGCTTAAAATTGCCTGCTCTATCTGAATCACGAAAGAAAAAATTTGGGTTCAGTGTCCCTTTAAGCTACATTTGGGCATATAGTTGACATAAGGAAGGTTTCAAGCTCCATACATCATTCTGGTGTCACACCAGGGCATACAAAGGGGTACAGAGCCCTATAATTAAACACCTGCCACTCCAGGGAGATTATTTGGGGTCTCATTAGTTTTGTGAGGCCCATTAAAAAACTTGAGGAAGGCATCTCTCTGTAAAAAGTTCTAGATGTGAAGGAAATGTACAAACATTATAATATAATGCTTAATAAAAGATGGAACGATTTTGTGCGATTTCTCTTCATGCTGGTGAGTTTATAATCATTAAGCCCTTACTCATATAGCTGCCAAAAAGAGTACTGCAAAGGCTATAAATCGGATCTATGGTCTCAATTACATGTAGCTCTGTCACAGGGGTGTAACTACAGTGGTCTCAGATGTCTCAGTTAAGACCAGGCCCACACCTCAAGGGGGGCTCATCTGGGCCCTGCAATGAGTTTACAATATGGTGGCAGGGTTCCCAAGATGGCTGTTCAGTGTTTTTTTTTTCTTGAAAAACCTTACGCCATAATTATACAGAAAGGCTGTACATTTACTCTTCAACATACGATGACTCATAGTCACTAGGGATAGGCGTATGTGGTGAAAGTGCAATTCGCTTGGTTGAACGAATAGTCCTGTTGACATTAGTTTTGGACAGTCAAATGTTGATAAGAACGAATATCTATTAAAATTCAGTAATCAAATGTTATTTCCAGTTTCAAATGTAACATTCAATTTAACAAATACTATTCAGAAGTTCTATAGTTGATGTGGTGGGGAAGTTAGTAAATTGCTACATAGTAGATAGAAATATATTGGTTCAAATGTTTCTAATTTGAATATTGGATAATTCAAATATTACATTTAAAGAGAGCATTAGAAATACTATTTCAAATATATTGGATAAAAAAAATTCTAATTTGATTATTGCATAATTTGATTTCAATGATGCAATATTCGAATTAGAAAATTTCCAATTGAATATTAGGTTTAGAGATAACATTAGAAATACTATTGCATTAAACAAATGTTAGAATGCTGTGCAAATATTCGAAAGTTGAAACAAATGTGTTCAAATTTGTTTCATTTTTCAAATGTCGCGAAACATTTGCCCCTCCCTAGTAGTTATAGAAAAGCAGCTCTTCCTCATTTGTGGCTGCCGGCTCAGCATCTACTGATTGCAAGTAGCCAGTAGGTTTGATGTAGAAATTAAGGCTCCACCACAGTCTTTGGCCTGGAGCCCAGCAATGTCTAATTGCACACCTGCTATGTTGCTATGTTCAGTGTTTCTATTAATATTCTATTAACATTACTAGCATTTATCACACAGTATTAGGTATTGGGGCCCAAAAAAGCTTCTAGCTCCAATGCCTAAAATTACTACATTGATAGATAGGTTCCATAAGCTGAAATAGACAATTTAGGTTATTTAAGTTGATTATGAACATCAGTTGCTATAGATCTATGATATTAAAGGGACAGTCTACTCCAGAATTTTTATTGTTTAAAAAGATAGATAATCCATTTATTACCCATTCCTCACTTTTATATACCCAACACTGCTATGTTAATATACTTTTTAACTCTGTGATTACCTTGTCTCTAAGACTCTGCAGACTGCCCCCTTATTTCAGTGATTTTGACAGACTTGCATTTTAGCATCAGTGCCCTCTCATAAGTAACTCCACAGGCGTGAGCACAATGGTATCTGTATGGCACACATGAACTAACACCCTCTAGCTGTGAAAAACTGTCAAATGCATTCATATAAGAGGCGGCCTACAAGGGCTTAGAAATTAGCATAAGAGTCTACCTAGGTTTAGCTTTCAACTAAGAATACCAAGAGAACAAAACAAATTTGATGATAAAAGTATATTGCAAAGTTGTTTAAAATTACATGCCCTATCGGAATCATGAACGTTTCATTTTGACTAGACTGTCTCTTTAAATTATATTTTTTAATTAATATATTTATTTTTTATTTTGCGATTTTATTGATTTTTCATTTAAACAGTGGCAGTTGGGAAGCACAACTAATTGGTGTATAGCTTAGTCAAAAAAAAATTCAACAATAAATGTTCTAATGTATTTTTTTCTTTCAAAAAAAAGAGAAAAGTATTATATTTTGTATTTGTGAAATACAGTCTCTTCTTTGAAAAGGGTAATAACCTTCAGTCATCTGTTATTTGTGTAATTCCGGAGCTCCATAAACTCAGTAAAGTTCATATCAAAAGTCATGAAGGTTTTATTTGAGTATTGCATTTTATTAACATTCTTTTTTTTTTTTTTGTCCGTAACAGGAGATTGAATTGGATGCCGCACAAAGTAGTTATAAACTGGAGGGGCTAAGCAAAGGATTGAAATACACTGTGTACCTTAGAGCTTTCAGAGGAGCTCGGCGAAGCCGACAGGCCAGCACTTTCTTTTACACATGTAAGACAATAAATTGTAATACATCATTGTGTGTACTTCTACAGATGAGCCAAAGTCTCAGTGCCACTTAATATTCCCTTTTTACAAGACTGAGATTACTTTTGGTTCCATTGACTTAAGACTCTGTATGCAACAGCACAAATACATTGCTCTCCAGTAAGAAAAAAAAAATGTTGTATCCATTTATCAGTGGGGCCTATACACTAAAGTGTAAAATATCTTGTTTCTTCATACATTCATTTAATTCTATAGCAATGTCAGATACTGTTCTTTCAAAAGAATCCTTACAAATAGATAAGCAGTTACAAAGGCTGAAGACAACAGTCTTTAGTAAAATCAAGTTAAATGAAATAATACGGAAAGCCGCTACTGATATGTGGGTCACACTGGGAGTTAAATTTAGTGGAGGAGTTTACAGATGAAGCAGTAACCAGTGGTGCAGTATTATTATTATCATTATTGTTCATTTATAAAGCGAGATTAGAGCATTGATTACAATGGATGAGTTGGTGAGTGGTGTCTGAGTTCTTTATGAACGTGATTTAAGTACAGCAAGGTTTACATTCTGGTGATTGATTTAGGACCGGGTGGTAATGGTTATTTGTGGTGGGTAGTTCAGGGCAGCAAAGATATGATTAAAGTGTGGAGAGGTTGTAGTTAGGTTTATTTTTTTAAGTGGGGGGGGGGGGTAGATGGGCAGGTAGTTTTAAAATAATTTCCATTTGGTCCTCTACATTTTCTCTACCTAAAAGTGGTTTAGTATTTTAGTCCACAAACTACTAATGATGAAGCACACAAGAGCAACAGTCATAATATACTGTCTCTTTTATGTCATGGTGGCTCCAATTAAAGGTTATACATGTCATTATCAGTTGGGTGCTTTCCCAGTGCTTTCACTTCTCAAATTGTGAGTGATGGTTTGTGACCAGCCATTCACAGTTACAGTTCTGCAATAATGTTGTAGATCTGCCTCTATAAAATCCAAGCAGCATAGACACTAAGCATGAGTAATAGGTACCCATATAGAAGGTGTTTGTTGGAAAAACATAAATATCACAGAATAATGTTGCCTAGTTTATTTTTTAAAGCTTGAAAGGCATTTGAATATATAATTTTATAACACAATTAAAAAAATAATGTATGTAGAACTCGTCATATGACCTTCCATGTGTAAAGGATTTCTGATGATGACATAAGTGATGTCACATATGAAACATCTCATGACAATAGTTTTGAGATTAAACAGGACACTAAAAATTACATTATTTATGACATCACTGATGACATCACATTTTTATTTCTCAATGAATAGTCAAAACATAAATGATGTAGTGGTTGTTTGAAATGGAGTATAAATGGTTCCTGTTTGTGATTGGTGACAGTTTTTCTTGTTTGCTTTTTTTTTTTTATTAGTGTTTGTGGTGATAACCCACCCTATAGACTGCAGCCAAGCCCTCCTCGGTGGTAACAAAGAGAGTGGTGTGTACACAATTTACCCCGGTGGGGACACAGGGAAAGGTTTGAGGGTGTACTGTGATCAGACCACCGATGGAGGTGGATGGATTGTAAGTATTGCAAGATTTCTAGATTTTAATATGCCATGTAAAGCTTTGATCTAAGAGTCATAAAACACCCAAAAATGTATGATTGTGGTAGATCATACAATTTTAAACAACTTACTATTTTGCTATATTTTCTTGAAAGAGCAGTAATGCACTACTAGGAGCTAGCTAAACATAGTGAGTGACCCAATGACAAAAGGCATATATGTGCAGCCACCAATCAGTATGCTCCTGAGCCTACCTAGTTTTGTTTTTAACAAAGGATACCAAGTGAACAAATCAAATCAGATAGAAGTAAAATGAAAAGTTGTTTAAAATTGCATGCTTTATCTGACACAATTTTTTTAATTTTTTTTTTACTTCACTGTCCCTTTAATGTATATATCATAAAAAAAGCTATCTAACAATTTTGAAATAAAGACATTATATATACAACTCCTATATCTATTAGTGGAGAGATGTACAACTCTGCAAGTCTGGTTTCATCAGCAAAAGTACATCCATTTAATTAAATAATTAATGAATTAATTAAATAACCTATAAATCAGATTGAAATTCTTCAATTTAGAAAGAATCACCACATAAATAAGAGTACAATATTTTAAAAGGACATTAAACAATGTTTGCCTGTCCCACGATCTCTAGAGAGGCGCAAAAGCAAAATCTGTAACCTAGTTTTTATCAAAATGTATGTTACAGAATTAGCTTTTTTATCATTCTAAGGAGCGTGAGACAAAGTACATTTTTTTACACAATAGAAAGAGGTGTTTCATTTTCTTTTAAAGGGATAGGAAGCCCAACAATGTATTTTGTGATTTAGACAGAACATACAATTATATAGTTTGCAATTTACTTCTATTATCAAATTTTCTTTGTTCCAATTATATTTTTTGTTGAATGGATACCTAGGTAGGCATCTGGAACACTGCATGGCAGGAAATAGTACTGACATCTAGTGCCTATTGCAAATGGATAACATTCTTGCAAAACTGATGTCATATAGAACTCCAGAAAGGGTCCGGCTCCTGAGCATACACCCCCTGCTTTTCAACAAAAGATACCAAGGAAATGAAGAAAAATTGATAATAGAAAAAAATAGAAAGTTGTTTAAAATCGCAGGCGCTATTATGGAAAAATATGTCCCTCCTCACAACATTTAACAATGGCTTTACTGTCACACAGATATTCACTAGGGATGGGCGAATGTGTCTAAATCGAAATTTGAATGTTAGAAAGAATATTCCTTTATATATTCATTTTACACAATCGCATATGATTTTCAAATTTTGCTTTTGAAACAAATGTTGCTTTTGAATTTGAATGTTGCTTTCGAATTCTAATGTTGCTTTTGATTTTGAATGTTCAAAATAGTTCAAATATACACATTCAAATTTTCAATGTATATATTCGATATATTATGAACATTCGAAATTGAATGTTGAAATTTCAAATGGCATACATTAATTTGAATCAAAATCGATTTGTTAAAATTTTGAATTACACAAAAGAATTCAAAATAAAATGTTATAGATAACAGAAAGCATACGTGAAATTTGAATATTCAAACAAATATTACCGAATGTTAATTAAAATTCAAAAAACAATATTCAAAATTTGAATGTTAGAATGTTTGAAAAAAAATTCCAAATTCGATTTGAATGGACGAAAGTATAAAAATTTGTTTTAAATTTCAAATGTTGCAAAATATTTGCCCATCCCTAATATTCACACATAAGCAATTGTCCATTAACGTGTAAATATTGTGCAATCATTTTGAGGAAATGGAAATTTTGGTTCTTTGCAGTTGGGGTTTGCTCTATATCCAGCCCAATCTCCCAGTTGCAAACTGTGGGTGGAGTCTTAGCAACTTGTGACCACTGCAGGAGAAGAACTGGGGTCATGTGCTTGGGTTTGATTATGTGGTGGGGGGTTGGTTGTACAGTCTGGGACATTTATAAAGGAAGAGTAGTAGAGCGCACAGGAAGACACACCTTGTAAACCAGAATAATTCCACATAATGCGGCATTGTTGGGAGCACTGAAGTTGAGAAGAATTATATACTAAGATAAAGACAGTGGCAAGATGTTTTGTCTGCCAGCTTTCAAAATATATTCTTTATACATTGTTTTATTACTAGAGAGACACATCAAATTGCCTTTTTTTTCTTGCATTTAAAGTAACACACATTATATTGAAATATTTCTTAATATATTTTCATATTATTTTATTTCATGAACATAAAAAAAACAACAAAAAGAAAACCTTTTGGGAAATTAATAAAATATGAACAATTGTTGAACCAGAAATCCCAATTCACCTGACTATACAGATTTAAGCACATAACTTTGATGTTAAAATAATGAAGCATATTATCTGTGCATAACTGCAGTTGCATGACTAGGAAAATCTATGGTCTAACAAATTTCCTTATAATGTTATATCTGTTAGCTTTGTTCCAGTGGGATTAATAAATAATTTACAACTTGCAGCAGCATTACTGATATCACACACTACTCCATGAAGAGGTTCAAAGCAATAATACATTCAGGGTTATGTTGTTTTAGTGATATTTATTTGGAAATGTGTGTATTTTACCCACACACATACAGACTGACTTTACTAATAAAATTTAAAGGGACACTCAAGTCAAAATAAACTTTCATGATTCAAATGCAGCATCCAATTTTAAGGCACTTTCAAATTTATTCCATTATCAGATTTTGCACAGTCTTTTTATATTCACACTTTCTGGGGAAGAAGATTCTACTGAGCATGTGCACAAAGCTCACACGGTATACTTATACTAGTCTGTGATTGGCTGATGTCTGTCAATTGATACAGGGAGAAAAAATTAATTTGTCAGAAAAAAAATCTACTGCTTATTTGAAATTCAGAGTAGGCGTTAAATCATTGTCTTTTTTATTATGCACTTGTTAATTATGCAATTCTACTGCATTGAGTGGTCCTTTAAGCAATTTCCTAACTTATAGAGATAATTTAGACTGATGAAGTATAAATGGAGTAAATAAAACTTTATATATGTTGCTACATTGGACAAGACTGTGATAGTGGGAGTGCCCTATGTCAGTGGTATATGGAAGGAGAGGCACATTGAGTAAAAAGATAAATATGCAAAACACCTGATTGTAATAGTTATTGTTAAAACATTAAACTCACTGGAAAAGATGAGTATGAATAAGCACACTCATTTGCAATGACTTATGGAGCCATACACTAAATATATTTCTGTCTATTTGTAAGTTACAGTATTGAATATGTAGCTATTAAAGCCATAGACTAGATACGCGATAAGTGTTAAAGGGACAGTTTAATTGCTATTGTTTAAAAAGATAGATAATCCCTTTATTACCCATTCCCCAGTTTTGCATAACCAACACTGTTATATTAAAACACTTCTACCTCTGTGATTACCTTGTATCTAAGCCCCTGCAGACTGCATCCTTATATCAGTTCCACATGAACTAATGCCCTCTAGTTGTGAAAACCTGTCAAATACATTCCGATAAGTGGCGGCCTTCAAGGGCTTAGAAATTTACATATGAGCCTTCCTAGGTTTAGTTTTCAACTAAGAATACCAAATTTGATGATAAAAGTCAATTAAAAAGTTGTTTTAAATTGCATGACCTATCTGAATCATGAAAGTTTAATTTTGACTAGACTGTCCCTTTAAGTACATTTATTAGAAAATGATATGGAAAACTTGATTTTGTCAATTTGAAATGGCCCAATTCTCTAAATCTCTCCACTCTGATGAGATTATCAAAGAAGTCTTGTTAATACGTAAAAGTCCCTCAAAAAAGGCAAATTGTAGTCTGAGAGCTGTTTATCTCACTATGCAGGGCTTTGGGTGTGATGGGCATACGCCAACATTACAATACAATGCTCAAAAAAACTCCCCAAAGATGTTGCATGATTACTCTCCATGACATCACATTTTTAATCATTGGGCCTGTAGACTTTGCAAATGATGGGGCCCAAATAATTTCATTAGATATATAGTGTGGCATCAAATGGAAAAGTAAAGTTATGATGACAGATTGATTTGACTGTGCTTAGGAATGACAACTAGACAGGTGTGAAGGTATATGGAAGTCAAAATTAAACTGTGATAGTTTAGAGAAAGCATACAATTTCAAAAGATTTACTGTGATCTCTTGGTATCCTTTGCTGAAAGCATACCTAAATAGGCTCAGAAGCAGCTGTACACTACTTGGAGCTGGCTGGTGATTGGTGGCTACACACATATGCATCTTGGCCAGATATCACCAGCAAGGTCCCAGTAGTGCATTGCTGCTTTGGAGTCAATTTAACTATGTGGTTAAGCCCTTTGCAGGGATTAAACATTTAGTTATGTGCAGTCAAGTCAATATAGCAGTAATAAACATCTTTAACACAGAGGATTTTTTTTGCTCTTTTATGTTACTTTAAATTTTTGAGGATGGCTCTCAAGTAAATTGATAGTAAAATGCTGGTCAAGTGCAGGTGAGCAGCACTAGAGCAAGAGGGACGAATGAATCTAAAAAACAATGTACCAGTTTGTAACGAGTAACTACTCTTTTGTCTTTGCAGGTGTTTCAGAGAAGGGACAGCGGCAAGGTTGACTTTTACCAAAAATGGAGGCCGTACATAGAGGGATTTGGGGATCCTGCTCATGAATACTGGCTTGGTAGGTAACAACATACACACTGTAGGAAACGTTCAAATTTAATTATGCAAATTTATTTTTTTACATTCTTTTCTGTGTAATGAAAAATAATGAGTTCATGGTGTCACAGACACATTATTAAAAATGTAAGTTAGAAGTTAAATACAATTGTATAAATGTTTTTAAAACTGATAAACACCACATCTATGGGACCTTTTATACATTGGTCATTATTAAAAATGTATATTTAAATTGTATGGCAAATTGTTTAGTATGTTTACATTTAATTGTCTACTGTTGTATTCTTATAATTACTAGAGTTCTTTTATCCGACTCAAACATGAGATGATTTATATGGTTTTAATAACTAACTCAAGTCCAAAAATGATAACTTTCTGTACTGCAAGGAAAGGCATTGCTGTCAACATTTGAAGCTGTTGTAGTCCACTAATTCTCTGATAGTTTTTTTTTTTAAATGTATTAGTTGCATGATATCAATCCTTATACATAACACAGTGAAAGAGTAAGTAACTTGTGATGAGAACGAGAAGAAGTAGAACAAACGTGTAAAGTTATAAATATATCAGAATCTAAATCGATCAAGTGCTAACCTTTAGGGGACATTCCAGCCAAAATTGGAATCCACATGGATATATTTCAGTTTTGAATAGAATATACGTGCATTAGCATAAATGCTTTTAATAAAGGCTATTGCCGTTTCAAAAGTGTATTTAAGTATGCACCGTGCACCAGCATTTTAAACACATCACTATCTAAGAGAGCCTTAGGTGCTTGTACCATATGGTAATAACTCAGTTTGTTAATTGTTGACATGATACAAGCCCCACTGGTGCTCTGAGTAGCTGCAGTATTTAAAATGCTGGTGCACTGAGAATATCTAGCTATGCTTCACATGCATGTGCAGAGAAACATGTTAACACCAAAACAGTGATAACATTTATTAGAACCAATTTTGCCAATACATATATATTGCAAATATGTTTCTATTTAAAGATGTAACTCATCTATGTACATTTAAATTTTGACCAGATTGAGTGAAATTAATGTGATTATTTATTTTGAGTAATTCAATAAAAAGTAATTAGTGGTGGGATGGATATTAACCTTATACCTAACATAGGGAAAGAGACCAAGGGGTCTATTTAACAAGGGCCGAATGGCCCCTGTTTCCCATGTTTCCGCCGAGCCTTCAGGCTCGCCGGAAACAGTAGTTAAGAAGCAGCGGTCTTAAGACCGCTGCTCCTAAACTCAGAGGCAGCATATAGCAATCCGCCCGATAATGTACGATCGGGCTGATTGACACCTTCTGCTAGCGGCCGATTGGCTGCAAATCTGCAGGGGGCGGTATTGCACTAGCAGTTCACAAGAAATGCCGGTGCAATGATAAATGCTGATAGAGTATGCTGTCGGCATTTATCAATGTGCGGCGGACATGGTTCATGTCTGTCCGCACATATAAAATAGACCCCCAAATGTTTCCTTACTTCAATATTTGAGTAATTTGTGGTGAGAACACGAATATGTGTTTATATTTTATAGAATCAGAAGTATAACAAACATGACTAGAGGGTAAAGTTATCTAGATGGATCAAGTGATACCCTTGTGTGAATTGAATGTGGTTGTTAATTTGCATTAATTCAATAAAAAGTAGAGCAATTAGTGGTGGCATGGGGAGGGAGGGAAGGTGGTGCATGTTTAGGGTAAAGTCTTTGAGCATTTGGTGTTGAAAAATGGTGAGAAAGTATTAGTATGGGGTTTACTCGATTAAATCTGCCATTGAGTGCTAACTTGCTGCCAGACTACAAACAATTTTTTCTCTGCTTCTTTCTGCAGGTCTTGAGTGGCTTCACAAGATAACTTCCACACCAGTACAGTATGAATTACGTGTGGACCTCCGAGCTGGTGATGATTCTGCTTATGCCAAATACAAAAACTTCCAAGTAGGCTCATCCAAAGAAAGATACCGGCTCACTGTCAGCGACTACTCAGGCACTGCAGGTATGCCAGTCACTGTATGATTACAAACATATTGAAAAACACGCATTTAATGCATAGAACTGCATAGTCATAATGCATATTCTATGGTATTAACAATTAGACACATTGAGGTAGTGCGGATCAGGTCCGCAAGACCTGACTGAATACGGAGAGCAATACGCTCTCCGTATTCAGCATTGCACCAGCAGCTCACAAGAGCTGCTGGTGCAACCCCGCCCCTGCAGACTCGCGGCCAATCGGCCGCCAGCAGGGAGGTGTCAATCAACCCGATCGTACTCGATTGAAACAACCAATAGAATGCAAGCTCAATCCTATTGGTTGATTGGATCAGCCAATAG
>CAJPDP010436514.1:0-10060 GCA_905336975.1 Bombina variegata variegata
GAGTTAGAGTTCTTTTATTGTTTTTCTTATAAATAAGTACTTCAAAACACAGCCATATTAGCCCTTTTTAATATAGCAGTGCACCTATACTGTAGTGTACATACATTACATAGCCATACAGCGCCGCAATGACCCGGGCCGTCACCCCATGAAAACCAAAAATAGTACCTTTCAATTTTTTAAATGCAGGCAGTGTCGTCACCGTCTGTCTGTGTCTGCAAACTCTGTCTGGTGTCTGCACTCAGTGAAGTCTCAGGCTCTCAACTATGTCACTCGTGACCGCCTCTAATCCTCCAAGGCGGCTCTGTCTGCTGCGTCCTGCGTGTGTACTGAGTACTCACATGATCTAAGTCACTCACTGACTCACTGTTACTTACGCCTGGGTAACACTGCTGCTGGGATCATGGGGAGTCCAAACACCTGCGTGCCTGCTTTCAACGATCACATGTGTGCACGTGTGTGTTGCTCCCTCCAGTGCGGGCGGCGTGTGAGGCGGGCGGAAGTAATATCACGTGACGTCGGCAAAAGCCGGTTCACGTGACCGCAGAACAGGGAAAAATGTTTTTATAATAAAAGGCCTTGTTGGCCTCTGCATAAATACGCCCCTGGTAGTTTTAATAATGTACATTTACAGTGCTGCAGTAGCTAATTGAAACATTCTATTTAAATAGCTTTAGAATAAGGAACTTCAGAAAGTTCAGCATCTATAACATATGAGAAAACAAACTGGAACTTGCAAATATATTGCTCTGACACCATCTCTGAGTATTCTGATGTATCCTGTAATTGCTTGCAGAGTGTTTCAAGTTATAACATCTATGGAGATAGGAAATTACAAGTGAAGCATGCAACCAATAATGTGCAATGTACCTTTATTAATGGGATATATGCCTGCATGAAACCTGTGTGACTAGCCAGATGGTTCTGGTTACAGCTTGCTTATAATTTAAAACTGTTTAAGAATATATTTCTAAATCCCATATGTAATGTTCTGTTATACATAATTTAGGCGAAGCAAATTGACAAAATGTTAAATTTAAAAATACAATTCAATATGTTTTATATATACACACTCTTCCCTAAACTAATATGAATTTTAACTACATTAATTGTTTTATAAACATACCTTCCTTGATATCAAATTATCGTCAAATTATTTGTAAATAAATGTCCATCCAGACAGTGTCATGTTAGAATAAAATGAGGTCTAATAATTAAAGGAATATAACCCCAAAAATGTTCTTTCATGATTCAGATAGAGCATGTGATTTTAAACAACTTTACTTCTATTATCAATTGTTTTTGTTTTCTTGGTATCTTTTGTTGAAAAGCAGAACCGTTTGCTTAGGAGCCTGCCCATTTCTGGAGCACTACTGTATATGGTAGCACTTTTGCAAGAAAGTTATTCATTTGCAAGAGCACTAGATGGTAGCAATATTTCCTACTATTTAGTTCTCCAGACCTATCTAGGTATCTCTTCAACACAGAATATCATGGGAACAAAGCAAATTTGATAATAGAAGTACATTGGAAACTTTTTAAAAATAGTATGCTCTGTCTGAATCATAGAATAATATTTTTGGGTTTCATATCCCTTTAAATAATAATAGGTTAGATTACAAGTGTTGAGGTACTGCTTTTAACGCTGAAAAATGGCCAATCCAGCGTAATGGAGAGGAACGCATATTACGAGTCGTGTCGGTATAGCTATACCGCAAGCATTTTAGCCTGTAACGCAACGTCCATTCCGCACTAAAAAAAATGACATTTTTGTGTGGGATTTTCATAGCGCCAGTATTACAGGTTGTGCGTTCAGGATAAAATGCTTGCATTGCAGCCTATACCGACACAATCCATACCGCCATCTGAGAGCAGTAGTTATGGATTTTGCGAAACAAAAATGTTTCACAAACCTCATAACTTAAATGTTACAAAGTACACTAACACCCATAAACTACCTATTAACCCCTAAACCGCTGCCCTCCTGCATCGCAAACACTATTTAAAACTTATTAACCCCTAAACCTCCTTCCTCTCACATCGCTGCCACTAAATAAAGCTATAAACCCCTAAACCTCCTGCCTCCCACATCACTGTCACTAAATGAACCTATCAACCCTTAAACCTCTGGCCTCTCATATCGCCGCCACTAAATAAACCTATTAACTCCTAAACCGCTGGCCTCCCACATCGCAAAGCACTAAATTTAAATATTAACCCCTAAACCTAGGGGGGCGGGGCCTAACCACGGAGCCGAATGGCGGTATGAAACCAGAGCTCTTAGGCCCGGTGGCTCTTGTGGGCTATAAGCACCTTACAATATAGTGCCATTATTATGTAGCAATAGTTTTTATAAGATGCTGGACTGAGCTGGACATATTTTAAAAACCGGAGATGCTCAGATCGATTGGCCGCAATACACAGACCGCTTACAGCAGTGAGCATCACCTGCACGGCCTACCCACGTGGCGAGAGTTTGGAGGACGGAGGAGCTCCGCCGTGGTGACCACAAACTAGCAGCTGTGTGACTTGGCGATCTATTAAACTGGCTTACCGGCAAGGGATCTTGTCCTCTCCATGGTCAGCACATATCCGCTCATCCTCGGACCCCCTGAGAAACAGACCGCAACGGACAGCAACAGGTCCGGTAAGAAACCCGCTCCTTAATTGCCCTGATTACACAATTTTACAAGTGGTAACCGAAAGGGGGGATTGCTGGCAGAGCTTGCCTGCTCACTACATCGGCCTCTTATAACAGGCCTTAGCGGTCTCAGAGCCTAACTCACATGATAGAGGAGGGAAGCTTAAAGGAGAAGAATAGCTGATTAAAGGGGCTGGTACTTTACCTATATTCAACATAAAAGATCAGACTGTTCAAATCATCTAGCCACAGGGTGAGTCTGTATACCAGTGATGCCACAAAAGAAATTAAACAAAATGGAGAAGGGCACAGTAACCAAAACGATGGGCCATTATCTAAGGCCAGCTGAGCAGGCCCCAACAGCACAGTTAGATACAGCAGAGGAAGGTCAAGCCAAAGTTCAGGCCCAGGTACATAATGCAGAACAAATGCCCACAGATTATGTTACAAAAGCTGATCTAAGCATGTTATCATCAAAGTAAGATATCAAAGTTGCAATGCATGAAGTAAGGGCATTATACAAAGACCTGCATAAAGACGTCACTACACTTAAAAATCGTTTGTCTACAGTAGAGGAACAGGGCTCATCATCTGCATCTGAGCTGAAAATAATTTCTGCCACAGTGTCATCCCATGAAAATTTAATTGAAGCCTTGAACAACAAAATAGAGGACTTAGAAAATTGCAGTCGCCGCAATAATTTGAGGATCAGGGGAGTGCCTGAGTCAGTGGCCCCCGCGGCCATTGCTGGATACCTACAGGATCTATTCCGCACTATCAAGGGGTCCCCAAATGCTCCTGATATTCAAATTGAGAGAGCACATAGGGCTCTTCGGGCCAGACCCCCACCAAAAGCACCTCCCAGGGATATCATTGTGAAACTCCTTCATTTCCCTGACAAGGAAGACATCTTAAAGAATTCCAGAGCAAAGCAACCTGTCAAGCATGCGGGAATCCATATACAAATTTTCAGTGACCTAAGCCCTGCCACTCTACAGAAACGTTGAGCACTGGCATTTCTCACAGCTACACTACAGTCCCACAAAATCCCCTATAGATGGGGGTTTCCAGTGTCCATAATTGCAACCAAGGACAATAACACAGCAATCTATAAAACTGAAGAGGACCTGGAGCAATTTTGCTCTCTCTTAGATATAGAGATCCCTACACCCCCTTGCTCAAATGAGGGAAATTTGCAACGTACACAAGCCTCAGCAAGTGATGAATCTACCTCAAGTTCACAGAGAGCCTACCCCCCCAGGGTTACCGAAGGTTGACAGCAACGAAAGGGGGTTTATGCGACCTCTCAAGAACTCTCAAGGTTTGTCGTGGTGGGACCTTCACCCAAGTAAGGATCGTACAAGTACTCTCTTTTTTTTCCCTCTTGCACTAACATGTAGTGCAGCTAGTTAATTGAGAAAGTTTAGTTTCCCTCATGGACTATTCTCGCTGACTTTAATCTGAGAATGGCAGGACTCTAGCTGACACAAGGGAAGGTACAGTATCATAGGCTGGCTTACAGCCATCAGTTAGTGTGAAAATGTAATGTCTGTTAAAACCTTTATATCATTTGTTACTTAAATTAACATGCTCCCTGTGTTACTACTCCAGTTTTGTGATGTTGAAGAGTGTACTGTTTCATGGGATGACTCACAAATGTCTGTCCCATATGTCTATGATTTACATAAATAGCTGTGCTTGAGCGTTGACATTGGAAACGTTTAAGCTTATGGACATGATGGGGAACCTTGTTTATGAACACTCTAGTTTACAGAGGGAGGGAGTTTTTTCCTTTTAAAGTTCAACTGTTTATTATTCCTCTTACATTATTCCTGCTAGCATTTAAAGTAAGAAGCAAGAGAGAGCCTACCATCACGGGCAAATTGTGGTATGTTGCAGTTGGGATATTTATGTTACATCCAAGTTGTCATGTTATTTCTGCTTTGCTATAACTTATTCCATTACGTTATTTTGTTGAACTAAACAAATAGAAATATGCCTATGTACCCTTCTCTTTTTCCTTCCTTCATCTGAATACTAGATATATTTAACCCCCACCACAAGTAATGACTTTACCTGAATGATAGAGTCAGCCCATAACATCACACATAGCCAGCAGATGAAATTCTGTTTCTGCTATCAGATATGCTACTGAAAGATCCCATAGCATTCATAACTCATTGGCACCTAGAACAACAGTTGCAGGCAAATCTGTTAGCCCGCACATCCAGATAACTTAGCTCACATAGTGGCCCACTCTAGCCGCCGGGCCACATCCCCATTAGTGTACTTATCGTTACAGGTGCACTGCGGTTGGGAATACTTTTTGTTCCTCACCGGACTTATCTTCTACTCTTAGCACAATTTCTGTGCTATTTCACTGACCTCATCTTCCTTTTTTGCTAGTAGCTCCCAAATACCACTTTATTGCATCTTCTATTTTTCTTTTTCTTTTTTTTCTCACTTCTCTTGCTACTTCACTCTCTTGTTCCCCCTCTAAACCCTCCCCTCTCCTCCCCCCCTTTTTTTTTTCCCCTCCTCCCCCACCCCATTTTTTTTTTTTTCCCCACCTGTACCTTTCCCCATAACATCTTTACAAGATGAATTCCAAACACTCCTGTAAGCGGGACCACAATCTAACGCTCACTACTGTCAATGTGCACAGACTTAACAGTCCGGGTAAGCGCTCTATTACACTCAGAGAAATATCCAAATCCCATAGCTCAATCTGTTTTATACAAGAGACACAATTTCAAAGAGGCAGAGAGCCAAAATGGCTCAACAACAAATATCCGACTCCTTTCTTTGCGTCCGGCCCCCGAAAAAAGAACGGGGTAGGCATAATATTCCACAACTCCACAGCTTTTCAACTAATAACAATACATAAAGACACAGACGGCAGATATTTACTAATATCCGGCCTCCTTTTTGGGAGACCAATTACTCTACTCAATGTATATGCTCCCAACGTACAGCAACATAATTTTTTTTTTAAAATAGCTAGACTACTCTTGGACCATGCAAAGGGTCCGGTGATGTTGGGGGGCGACTTTAATATCCCAATCTGCCCTGTCCTTGACACCTCAAATTCTGAGTCTTGCATCCCGAAAAACATACTGAAGACAATAAAATATACTCTTTCTGACTTAAACTTGCACGATGTGTGGAGAACATTGAACCCTTCAGGTAGGGACTACACATATTTTTCTAACGTGTTTCATAAATATTCTCGTATAGATTACTGGTTTACGGATTCCACCTGTCTCCCGGTCGTGCGCTCATGCAACATAGGGTCCATTTCATGGACTGATCATGCCCCAGTATCATGCGACATAGAGTGGCCAGAGATCCCACTAACGGAATATATATGGAGGCTAGATGATCATTTACTATTAGACCCGACGATAACAGCATCAGTTAGCACAACTTTAACAGAATATTTTTCCTTTAATTCCCACGCAGACACATCTCTCTACACCAATTGGGAAGCGCATAAATGCGTAGTTAGAGGCGAGTTATTAAAAATTAAAGCCAAAGTGATGAAAGAGAAGAGACTTAAATACGAAAGGGGTCAATCCATGATATATAAGTTAGAAAGAATACACAAAACGAACCCCCTAGATCCCAAAATCTCTCATGACCTACACCAAGCTAAAAGGGAGCTTAGGGGTATTCTGGACGCTGAATCACAAAATCAAGCCTTACATTTAATACAAATGTATTACGACCAGGGTAATAAACCTGGCAAACTACTTGTAAAGGGCAACAAGACGCAAAAGACTCAAGACATACATCCACACATTAACCAACTCAAATGGCAAGATAGCAAGGGAATAGCAGATATTCTTAGTCAATACTACAGCAACCTATATAACATTGTTTCCCCTTACACCATCATCGGATGCCAGGGAACACTCAATTAGGAAAAAAATCCTCACGTCGGCTTACTTAACTGATCTCCCTCTAACCCGACTCTCCCCCGAGGAGTCGGAGTCTCTGGACTCCCTAATCTCGTCGGAAGAAATCCTTACAGCAGTGGGGGACCTTCCATCCGGTAAAAGCCCTGGCCCGGATGGCCTGACTCCTAGGTACTATAAGACCTTCAAAGATACCCTGATCCCCCACATGCATGCTCTGTTCAATGACCTATTCACATCCAAATCTCTCCCACCGTCGATGCTTGAAGCCCACATAACAGTATTACCAAAACCAGGAAAGACACCGGACAAGCCAGGTAATTTTAGACCTATCTCGCTCCTAAACACGGATGTGAAGATACTAGCTGGCGTCCAGATTGAATAGGTACCTTCCAGGATTGGTCTCTACAATCCAGGATTGGTCTCTACAGATCAGGCGGGGTTTGTTCCTGGCCGAGAGGCCAGGGACAATACTCTCAGAGTTCTCAATATCATCAGCTATGCCAAGCACAGGTCCCTGCCGTTAGCTCTATTCTCGTCGTACGCCGAAAAGTCGTTCGACAGGGTAGACTGGCACTTCCTCAGAGAGGTGATGAGGAAGATGAACTTCGGTACCCCATTTCTTAATCTGGTCTTCTCGCTATATTCAAACCCAAACGCAAAAGTTAGAACTAATGGCACCCTCTCAAACTCTTTTCAAATTACCAACGGCACCCGCCAGGGATGTCCCCTTTCCCCTCTACTTTTTGTTTTATCAATAGAGGCGCTTGCCGTTAAAATTCGGCTTAACCGATCTATAATGGGTATCACAGTAGGAGAAAAAGAGCATAAAATGATAATGTACGCTGATGATATCCTATTCACCATGACAGGGGCAGAGTCCACACTCCCAAACATCCTTAATGAATTGGCTGAATACGGGCAGGTTTCTAACTTCCACCTAAACATTACAAAATCGGAAATGCTTAACATATCGGCCCCTCCTCAAATAATCTCTCACTTAGAAAGCACCCTACATGTCAGTATAGCTAAAAGAAAAATAAAATACTTGGGGATTAATTTAGCGAGCAGCTTAGGCGACCTCTTCACATATAATTATCAAACACTCAGAGATGAAATAATAAGAGATCTCCAGTCTTGGAGTAACAAGCCAATATCCTGGTTGGGAAGACTGGGCATCTTAAAGATGAACATTCTCCCAAGGGTATTATATCTTTTCCAGGCGCTGCCCATCCCTTTACCTTCCACATACCTTACTCTTATGCAAAAAAACATCGATAGTTACATATGGAGGGGTAAGAGGAGCAGAGTGAGTAGACAGACTTTACATTTACCTAGACACAGGGGTGGGTTGGGCCTCCCGAACTTTCAAATATACCGCAGGGCGACAATTTTACAACATATAATTGACTGGAGTCATAACACCGCAGATAAGGCCTGGGTACATCTCGACAACCAAATCTTCAGTAAAGGAAACACAGCCACCATGGCGTGGATAGAACCACACCATAGGCCCACGATAGTGCACCACTACCCGGTCGTGCAAGAAACGCTGCATGTCTGGGATAGAGTACTTTCTTCTACAAACAAACTTTCCTCACGCTACTCACCACTAACCCCCATTAGGGAACATCCAGCGATTCCCTTAGCACACGCTAAAATTGCCAACAGACAAGCTTACAGCCTGAGGGAGGGGGTCATACATTTTGCACTAGATGAGGGCGACATAGCCTCACTTACATTCCTCCAGAACTGGGATAGGAGACTCTTCACTTCTTGGTTCTCGCGTTCACAAATTAAACATTTCATCACTACGCACAAGCATAAAAGCGAAATGAACATAACGCTAACCCCGTTTGAACTCCTTTGTGTGCAACAGGCTCCCCCTAGACACACAATCTCACTTTTGTACAAACTCCTTGTAGCAGGGAGTGAGGAGACACTTCCAACTTATGCCCGGGCGTGGGACCGGGAGACAGGCATGGACACCCCTCCTTCAGAGTGGAGGAGGGCGTTCCAGACTGCGAAACAGTCGTCTTCCTCGGCTGTTATCCAAGAAATGCACTTTAAACTCATGAGCAGGTGGTATGTTACCCCTGCTCGACTACACAAAACTAACCCTGTAATTACAAACTTATGTTGGAGGGAGTGCGGCCGGGAGGGCACAATGCTCCATATCTGGTGGACTTGTCTAGTTATCACAGCTTACTGGAGGGCCATATTCTCCGAAATGTCAGAAATAACGGAACTTGACTTAACCCCTCAAATGTACACCCTGCTCTTCATGGGCATGCCAAAGATTCAAAACAAAGTTACAAGATCACTCTTACTGTTGATGATAAATGGTGCGAAAAAACTTATCCCCATTCGGTGGAAATCACAGACCCCCCAACACTAAATGACTGGTACGCCCAGATGGATGACCTTATCACTCTAGAGAAATACCATTTCATGAAAACTGACAAATTGGACACATACCTTCTCCTACTGGAAATGTGGGACAAACATAAACAAGCAAAAATGCAAAAAGCTTAAGCCCAGACTAGAGAAACGCCGACGGACCTAAACTGTTTGGATGACATATTCTTATCCTAAAACTACAATTTCATAAACATATAATTCAGGATAGCACATTCCTCAATAGACCACGAGTGTTCTACACGCTAGGGCAAATTGCCCTTCCTGATTACCTTTCCCGTCCTCTCCACCATCCCCCCTCTCCCTCCTCCCCTTTCCCCTCTCCTTCTTCCCCCCCCCCCTTCCCTTTTTTTTTTTCTCTCTCCCCCTCCTCCCTCTTCCTTTTTCTTTCCTTCTTTTTCCTGTATCTCGCTTTTCACGGCCAGTCATGCAGAGCTCCGGTAGATTTACAATGACCTCATGTTTTGTTGCAAGTTATAATGCCTACCAACCATTTTAATACTGCCTTTTATCCCTTGTCTTGTTGGAAACTAAGATGTCACTGAGGTATTGTGTCTTCTCCATACTGTATGACTTTATATTGTATGATTTTCATTATGTTCTATTTGAAATTTTCAATAAAAATAATAATAATAACCCCTAAACCTAACACCCCCTAACTTTAAATTAAAATTACAATGTAACTATATTTAAATAAATAAAAACTTACCTGTGAAATGAAAATAAACCTAACATTAAATTATAAATTAACCTAACATAACTATTCTAATAAAATAAAAAATTACTACAAATAAAAAAATCTTAAATTACAAAGAATAATAAACACTAAATTATGAAAAATAAAAAAACACTAAGCTTATTTATTTGGGGGGGGGGGTTATTTTTATAGCGCTATTAGATTAGGTGTAATTGTTTTTATTTTTGATAATTTTGTTTATTATTTTTTGTAAGCTTAGTGTTTTTTATTTTTCGTAATGTAGTGTTTATTATTTTTTGTAATTTTAGATTTTTTTATTTTTTTCCTAGTGTTAGGTTTTTTAAATTAGTAATTTAGATTTTTTAATTGGTAGTATTTTTTTATTTT
>CAJPDP010436536.1:0-13468 GCA_905336975.1 Bombina variegata variegata
CGCACCAAATACCTTTCTCTTTTTGTTTTTATGTGTGCAGTGTGATTAAATGTTATAATCTACACTTGAGTCCGCGCTTCTCTCCTCTCATTACAGCTTGTGTTCTGTTTTTTGGGATTTCTGGAGTTGCCGTATGTAAGAGGAGCTGCTGGACGACTTGCTATATAATTAATTTTTTTAGAAAGACTGCTTTTTCATATATGTTGCTCTAAAGTGAGTATTTTATGTCTCTTTGGACAGACCACATAATACTGGACTTTATATAATATTGATCTATTTGATCTTTTATGGTGTATTCAATTTTTTATTACATCGTATTATATATAAGCAATATAAATTTGCATTTATTATTTTGTATCATATAGATATCACAGCGCTTTGTGGTGTATAATTGTTTACACAATTGCTTTTTATTTTTGATTTAATCCTTTACGGAGCAGCGTTTATCTATATTGTCATAATGGAGAATATTGATATTGTTGTCCAGGAGAACTATGAGAACTCTGATTGTAATATGATTAGTATTTTACCTTCTAAAACATTTGGTAATAATAATTCATGTATTACCAGACAACGTTCAGCTAATTTATTAGAAGGTAATACTATCGAAGATTGCTTTAAAGATCCTATACAGTTATTTATGGATTTAGAAAAACTGTTAATAAAGGATGCTAAAGAGTGGCAAGATTTAGTGCTATTAGACAATTATATCCTCCATGATGTTATTCCTAGAGGGTTAAGGATATTTAAATTCCCTGCTTTCATCCTTGATGAAGTTGAATACCAATTGGAATGGGAACACATTTTGCATAATTATTCGAAAGCACTAATTAAGCTACTCATTAAATATAGGGAATACAAATTAGGAGTCTCTTAAAACTGAAATTGATCAATTAGTGATCAAAATACAACCATTTGAGAACATACAAAAATGGAAAGATCTAAATAGTAACATTCAATCTAGAGTGGATACTTTTTCTAATGAATAAAAATTGAATAAAACCAAGAAATTACAAAGAGATCTTGAGGATTTCAAGACGGATCAAGATTATTCATATAAGAAAAAAGTATTGTTAACTAATATGGATAATGAGGATAACTGTGTAATTGTTAATGAAGTATCACCATTCATAAAGCAGGATAATCAAAACACAGCACACCCTGATCATAAAAAGTCTTTGTATCATAACAAAATGACTTCTTATGGCAATCAAAATAAAAATAAGAATTATAACTTTATAAAAAATAAATATAAAGGGAATACTCATGAATCCAATATTCCCAAAAGTAATCATGGCACTACCACTCAGGCTACCTTTATAGAGCAGGAAAACGCTGCAAGATATGAAGTTGCAGGGAGAAACAGATTTTCCCCTTTAAATAGACAACCACAATCCCCGCGATGGTTACATGAAGGTGCTAAACCCAAATCTAATTATTCAAATCGCATGCATACACATAAGACAGCCAATGAACCTAAAAGTAAGAATAACAATCAACATTTTTTAGAGGTTCCCCCATGGAGACAACAAGGCAGGGGGCATATGAAAGAGCCGACCTATCAGAAACAACAAGGGGAGACTTTGGTGAAAACAAATTATCCATCCAAACCTCTAAATCAGAGAAACCCCAAAAGACCACTAGATGAAATAGATCAAGAAGATGCAGGGGAGGGATCAAGTCTAGGCAAAGGAAACAAAGAGAGATGGAATTAGAAATAGGTACCAAAATGATATTCAATCTCTCTGATAGAACCTTTTCCTCTAGTGAACTGAGATTACTAATGAAAGGTCTAAACTTTGCTCCTACCAGCCCTCCCAATTATTTCGATTTATATATTAATATTCAGAGGTTTATTAGGAAAGTTACTTTGAAACGTTATTTTTCCAAGAATTCAGGAAATGATAATCCAATAAATTGTGTAATATTGAATGATGCTGATACTGATACAATTAATATTTTGGAAAATTTAAAAAGTAGTTCAGAAGTAGAGAACACAGAGATAGATTTAATTTATTACACTTATCCATGTATGATGATGGTGAGGAATTTCCTATAAAACATTGCTCCCTAAAACGTAAATCCATCTTTTATCCTATTCATAGTCAAACTGAATATATTAAAATATTCAATAGACTAGTATGTCAAGATATAGAATCCCTATCTAAAATACCCCAGTATCAATCACAATATTGTAGGGATAACCTTTCTAAAGAAGAATGAATAGCATTAAAAACACTCAGTGGTACTACTGATATTGTTTTTAGAGCCGTGGACAAAGGGGGCGGCATTGTTGTCCAAAATAAGAGTGCTTATTTAAAGGAAGCTTATCGTTTATTAAAGGATGTTGAGACATATTTACCTCTAACATATAATCCTACGGAGAAATTTAAGAAGGAATTATGTATATTTTTAACTGAAGCAAAAGCTAGTAATATTTTAAATATGGAGGAATTCAATTTTCTTTACGAAGTGGCTCCAAAAATAGCTTGTTTTTATCATTTGCCGAAAGTCCATAAGGACCCCCTAAATCCCCCAGGTAGGCCCATTGTCTCTGGGATAGGCTCTTTGTGTTAAAATCTATCTAAATATATTGATATTTATTTACAACCTTTAGTTATGTCAACTAGAGCCTATCTCAGAGACACAATTGATGTTATAAATAAAATGGAGGGTATAACATGGAAAAATGATTTTGTTTGGATCACTTGTGATGCTGCTGCTCTGTATACGAGCATACCCCATCTAAAATATTTAGCAGCTATCAAGGACTGCCTGGTTACTAGTCATCTACCACCATCTCAAATTCAATTTATTGTGGATGCTATATATTTCATATTAAGCCACAATTAATTTTTATTTGAAGGGATTTTTTATCAACAGGTACAAGGCACGGCGATGGGGACCACTTGTGCCCCATCGTATGCCAATCTCTACATGTCTCAATTTGAAAATAGTTTTATTTGGTATAATAATCCCTTTGTAGAGAATATTTTTAAATACTATAGATTTATAGATGATATTTTAATTATTTGGCAAGGACCGAAGGAAAAAATAGAAAAATGTATTTCATATATTAATTATAATAATTATAATTTAAAATTTACACACGAAAAAGTTCCTCTGAGTCGATTCCTTTTTTAGATTTAATTTTATATAATGATACTAATACTAACAGCTTATGTGTAAAAAATTACCATAAAGCGACTGATAGGAATAGCCTCCTTAATGCGAAAAGTGGCCATTATAAACAATGGAAAAATAATGTCCCTCTAGGACAATACCAGAGGATTAGAAGGAATTGTACACATATGGAAGATTTTAATAAAGAGGCAGATATTCTAACTGACAAATTTTTAGAAAAAGGATATAATTCTACGTTGTTGGAGGAGACAAAAATGAAAGTTCTAAAAATGGATAGGTTACACCTTATAAACGATCAACATAAAAAGAATGATAAAAAGCCCATATTACCTAAACAAGAGAATTTAAAATGTATCACTAGATAAAATAATCAACATCATAAGATTAAGAGTATCTTGAACAAACATTGGAAAGTACTTAAATTAGATCCAATACTAAATAATATACTAAGTGATAAACCCAAGGTAGTTTTTAGGAAAAATAAAGATATAAAAAACTATATCGCCCCTAC
This sequence comes from Bombina variegata variegata, assembly GCA_905336975.1. Lineage (NCBI taxonomy): Eukaryota > Metazoa > Chordata > Amphibia > Anura > Bombinatoridae > Bombina > Bombina variegata. Next base: position 3,656 of record CAJPDP010436536.1, read on the forward strand.
GAAACTCAGGCAACCAGTACAAACGGGCACACTAAATAGTTGGTGTAGGGCCCATGTGGGTTTATATTCATGTAAAGTGTCTGATTTTGTAATGTGTCCTCGCATACACAGTAACCATAATGTATTTTATAACTTTGATGGGAGTAGATCTTATAAATGTAAATATAGATGTACTTGCCATACTACATATGTTATTTACCAACTAATTTGCAAATGTGGCAAAATCTATATTGGAAGAACGAAACGCAAAATCAAATATAGATTAAGAGAACATATTAGGAACATAGAGTCAGGTTTTGGAAATCATAGTGTTTCCTATCATTTCAAAGTATGCCACAATCAGAACCCATTAGATTTGAGCATTAAAATCATTGAATGGATAGCTCCTGATAAATGGGATACTAACAGATTACTCAAGCTCAGAAAGAGAGAAACTTTTTGGATTAAAAATTTGGATTGTCTTGAACCTAGACGGTTGAATATTGATTTAGACATACAAGCATTTTTATGATATATTTAATTATTGATCTTTATCTTCTATTATTATTTTTTCTTATGTAGGTCTTTTTTGAAGAATGCCATTTAGGATATTCTAGATATTTGTAAGTAATAAGTTTTCATATAAAATTTGAATTACCAATAGGGATATTATGTTCTCTCTCTTTTTCCATATATACATTAAGATGATTTACATTGGTACTATATATGTATTTTTTATGGGGGTCTTTTTTAGGTATTTGTATGCAATAATAAATTTATGTGTAGGTACATTCTGTTCTTAACAATATCAACTTATATTTTTAAGCCTTTTTAATTGTGTATTTACTTGTGTATTTTTATTAGCACTATGTTGCCTTTTTGTATGCGTTTTTAATTTGTATTAATGTATATATATATTTTTTTTAACGTTTTCAAAGCTTTATTGTTAATAAAAGTTGAATTACAAATAATTTCCCAAACTCAGTGGGAGGTGAATAACAAGTCAAGGAAAAATCGTAATACATAGTACCGACATTGTTTCCATTAGCATATTATCTATACAAGATGATAAAGTAAAAATCTCAGGGACATTGAACGCAGAAAGAGTATTAGGGATGCTAATAGAAAGCGCAAAAGGAGAAATGAAACAAGAGGAAATCAAGAGGAGAGGGAGGTGGAGAAAGGAGAGAAAGAAGAGATGAAGGGAGAAAAAAAGGATAAATAAATAGAATAAATAGATAAATAAATAAATAAATAACCAGGCTAAATGGGCTTGGGGGGTAAACTAGGTGTCTGTTCTGGGATACCAGTTAGGTCTAAATAGAATGGTCCAGTCTTCCCAGATCGCCTCAAAGAGGTCTATCTTATCTAGTATAAAGAACACATTTTTTCCATAGAATTAATATAGGCCATAATATCTAAGACAGAAGCCCAGTTAGGGGGACTCTGCTGCTTCCAAGCTCTAGTGATCGCTAGTTTGGTGGCTGAAAAGAGGTATACACATAAGTAGCTCTGAAACTCGGGGAGGGAGTGTAAACCAACATGTAAAAGAGCTGTTTCCGGGGACTTCGGGACATGAATATTTAATCTGGCCAGTAGGGAGAACACCATATTCCACAACGGTTTAAGTTTGGGGCAGTCCCACCAGATATGGAGGGAGTCACCTGGTCTTCTACATAGCCTCCAACATTGTGATGTGGGGAGTAAGTTAAGCCTAAAAAGTCTCATGGGCGTGAAGTACCAATGTGAGAGTAATTTATAATATGATTCAAAAAGGGTTGTACAGTGAATGGCTTTTGCTGTAAGGTCAAATGCTCTAGTCCAAAGGGTCTGGGGGAAATTTAAGTGTAGGATGTCTTCCCATTTTTTAATGTGAGAAAATTTGTCCTCTGGGGTTGCCCCTTCAACTAGGGAGTAGAAATGGGAAAGAGGCTTGCATATTTTACATCCCTTTTTCCATAGGGTTTCCCAGAAGGTCAAGGGGCGGGGAGGTAACGGAGCAAAACCCCAAGATCTTAACATACTCTTGATCCGGGTGTATTCAAAGCATAATTTGGGGGAGACGAAATGCGTTCCGGAAATTTGGGGTAGAGATAGGAAGGTGCCTGGGGATTGGGGTGACATTAGATCAGAGACCTGGGAGAGGCCCAAATTGGACCAAGCATTAGGTTGTGAATCGGGGAGACCGAGGAGAAGACCTGAGAGGGAGTGAATGGGCGAGGGATGAGGGGCAATCCCTGAATAGTGTCTCAATTTATCCCAGGAGTGCAAGCATTCCCTAATTATAAAGTTCCCAATGTTGAGATTCCGTCTACAGTGTGGGGGAATCCAAATTAAATCGCGTAAAAAATATGGTTGGGTAGGGATGCCTGCTCGAGGGAGCTCCATCTACTTGTTAGATCTTTATTCCCCCAGTGTGAAATATGTGTGAGCATAGCTGCTTCGTAATAATGGGTAACAGAAGGGGAAGCTATACCTCCAAAAGATTTTGGATATCGTTTTGTGTGCCACCCTGGCTGGTTTCCCCTGCCAAATATATTTAGAGAATCCGCTTTGAAATTGTAGAAGCAAGCATCGCGGTAGCCTGATAGGCAGACATCGGAATAAATAGGTTAGTTTTGGTAGAAACGACATCTTAAGGGCTGTGACCCTACCCAGCCAAGAGATGGATTTATAGTCCCATTTATTCGTTAGGGACCTAAGTTCAGATAGGAGGGGGATATAATTGTCTTGTATTAATTTTGCTTTGTCAGGTGAGATAAAGATACCCAAATGTTTAATATTGTCCTGATCCCAGTTAAAATCGTAAGTCTGTATTAGGGCTTGAGTGTATTCCGTCGAAAATCCCTTAGAGTAATACTCAGTCTTTGAAGGGTTAAGCTTATAGTAAGACATGTCACTGAATAATTTTAGTAAAGTCATAAGGGCAGGAATAGTGGTTTTAGGGGCAGACGTGAATATTGTGACATCGTCAGCAAAGAGAGCAATTTTGTGAGTGGTTCCATGTAATGTGATCCCTGAAATCAGTGGGTCTTGACGTGTGAGCTCAGCTAGGGGTTCTATGGTGAGAGCGAAAAGTAAGGGAGATAAGGGGCACCCCTGTCGTGTACCGTTGGAGAAAGAGAAAGAGTCAGAGCAGAATCCCATACCTCTAACTCTAGCTGTCGGGAACGAGTACAGGGCCTGTATGTGAGATTGGGTTTCTATTGGGAATTTAAAGACTTCTAATACCTCCCATAGATACTCCCAGTGAACCCGGTCAAATGCCTTCTCGGCGTCCAGGGAGATCACCGAAAAGGGTTTCCCCAGCCTTTTGGCTTCCATTAGTATGTTAAGTAGGCATCTGGTATTATCGGGGCCTTCACGATTATGGATAAAACCCACCTGGTCTTCGTTAATTAAGCAAGGTAATAAGGTCGACACACGTTTAGCTAAAATCTTAGAATAAATTTTAAGATCAGTATTTATGAGAGAGATAGGTCTGTATCTAGGGCATAAAGAGGGGTCCTTACCAGGTTTTGGGATGGTGATGATAGTGGCTTCGAGGAACTCCTTTTTAAAGGAGCCCTTTGTACCTGAATATTGAAAGAAGCGGTGAAGTAAAGGAATAAGCTCTTTTCTGTAAGTTTTGTAAAATAGTACGGGGAAGCCGTCAGGACCAGGAGCCTTGAGCGTCTTGAGAGAGTTAATTTCCCGTTTGATTTCAAGTATGGATATTGGTGCTTTAAGGGAGTCCTGTTGCTCTTCTGTCAAAGTAGGGAGATTGAGTTTATTAAGGGCTTGCTTAATATTTGGTAAAGTAGTAGTTGTAGGGGATTCTGAAGTCTGGATATTGTATAGTGCTTCATAATAAGAAGCAAACATAGATCCTATTTGGCTGGGTAGGCTGGAGGCTTGATCTTTGTGTTTAAGGGTTTGTATATGAGAAATACTCTCTCTGTGTCTGAGTTTATTTGCTAACATAGTGTCTGCCTTGTTCCCTTTGTAGTAGAATAGCTTTCTGATTTTTAATAGTTGTTGTTGGGACCGTTTTAATTCCAAAGCACATATGTGGGCTTTTAGGTCCTTTATGTCAGTAGTGTGTGCCGGTGAGGGGGTAACTCGATTTAGTTTCTCTAAGTCGTTAAGCCTGCTAAAAGCTTGCGAGAGGGGTAAACCACAAGCCTTCCTGAGAATAGCCTGTTTGCGTATTAATAAGCCTCTAATTGAGGCTTTGACAGCACCCCATAAAATGTCATCAGTAACTGCCTGAGTGTCGTTAATTGTGATTAATTCTCTTAAATCCTTCCTTAGTTCCTCTCGGAAAGGAATATCAGACAGGATAGTATGTGGCATAGTCCACGCAGATGGGTATGGTGAGGCAAAGGAATTATATACTGAAAGGGAAACCTGGTCATGATCTGACCATGGGCATATATGTATATTGGTGTCCTTAACTTGATCTAAGGTCTGAGATTGACTAAAGATGTAATCCAATCTGGTGTAGGTTAGATGAGGGGGAGAGAAATGTGTAAAGACCCTGTCACGATTGTGAAAAGCACGCCAAATATCATAGTATCCAAATGCAAGCATGAGGGACCGAAATTTATATGACAAAGTATCTAAATGGTGATCTTTAGGATTTAGTTTATTGGTTTTCCTGTCTATAAGGGGGTCCCAGACAAGGTTGAAGTCTTTGCCTATTATGACTCTGCCCTGCTTGTATTTGTCAACTGACTTTAGTATTTTACGGAGGCATTTACATTGACCTGTATTAGAGAGGTATACTGAGACAAGTGTGTATATGGCTTGATTAAGCTTACATTTTAGAATGATATATCTTGCTTGGGGATCTATTTCTTGGAAGGTTATTTTGCAAGCCAGACGCTTATGGATAAGGATAGCGACACCTCTAGCTTTAGAAGTGTAGGAAGCAGAGACTAAAGTAGTGTAGTGTTTAGAAAATAGTGAAGGTATATCACCTTTCTTCCAGTGTGTCTCCTGTAGGAAGACGACATCAGGGTTTAAGTGTTTAAGCGATCTAAGGAACACACTTCGTTTACCCCTCACATTATGCGTGAGAAACTTTATGGTGTCTTTATTAGCCATTAGGGTGGTATATTATGAGCCATAGAGATAAGAGCCTGAAGAAGAGGGTAGGAAGAAGGGGAAAAGAAGAGGTAAGATACATAAGAGATAACATACAAGTTTTACATAACTCACAAAATATTGTTGTGGTGGAAATAGTCCACCAAGGTAGGTCCAACATGTGGGCCATTTGGGGGGGGAGGTTACCAAGGTCTAGTAGGAAGACCAGGGCGGTTTGACCTATAAATTGAAAGAACAGTGATGATAATTTAACAAATAAATTTAACAGTATTTAAACATTGCACAGATTGAAAGAGAACCTTACTTCTAAACCTTGCGACAATCGTATGGTACTTTATCTGGACATCTAGAATCAATAAAAACATTAATATCTAACATTGAATGAGAGATGTACTCAACTGGGCTCCAGAGTTCAAGCAAGAAGAATAACAAGATTATGCACATGGCTGCTCAAAGGGTTTTTTCCTGTGGAGGAGCTAGTGGCTTTTGTCTCTTGGGTCTTTGCTCTTTTACTTGCCACTCAGGAGCTGAGGCTCTGAGTGTTGTCTGGGAGGACTGTTGGGGGTTGCCTGAAGGTGGGCACAAACCCCATGACTCTAAACGTGTAAAGCCTTGGTTAAGATTAGCCACCGTATATGTTTGATTATCTTTCATGATGATAACCTTAGTTGGGAAGCTCCATCTGTATTTAATCTTTTCACGTCTTAGAACTTCTGTGATTGGGGAGAACAGTCTCCTTTGTTGGAGGGTATGTTGAGACAGGTCCTGTAACAGCTGAATGTTCTGGAACCTCTCAGGCAAAGATGGTCTGCGGAAAGCCGCCTGAAGGATCTGGTCTTTGAGAGTGTAGCTATGGAAGCATACCACTACGTCTTTAGGTTTATCCGATGAAAGCGATCTAGGTCTAAAGGCTCTATGACAGCGCTCCAATGTGTTGGGAGCCATAGTAAATGTCCCCAATAATTGCTTGAATAGCTCTGAAAGGAAGTTTTGTAACTCAGGGGGCGAGACAGTCTCTGGAATACCCCGAAAGCGAATATTGCTACGCCTAGATCTGTCTTCCAAGTCTGCTAATTTGCATTCCAGTTGTGTGATCTGATCAGCCAGTGATTCGGAGTATGCCAAGAGGTTAGTGTGGTCAGTAGTTAAGTCGTCTTGCTTGCGTTCCAAATCATCTACTCGTTCTCCTATCTCCGAAATATCTTTGTGGAGTTCAGCTGAACTACGGTGGATTTCCTGGGTGATTGAAAGGGTCTGGGCTGCCAGCAGCTTTTGCATTGTTGCCTCTGTGATGTATTTAGGAGAGGTCACACAGGAATTCACACTGGAATGAGAGTCATCATCTTGAGATTCTTGGTCAGCGTGGCTGGAGGCCGACTGAGACGGCTCTCTAGGAATCGGAAGAGAAAAATGGTCTAGGACTGTCTTCTTAACTTTGCTTTGATTCTTAGATTGCCTCCTAGCAGTGTGTGGCATTTTCTCCCTTAATAGGACACTTGACCCTGGTGCGCAAATAGTGATCTATATGGTAACCCTTTGCAAATAAGGGCACCTATTGTCCTGAGAAAAATGTTCAATTAAGTATTAAAATACAGATTACAATGATATTCAGAGCATACAGTAGGTTTTAGAAGGTATGTACTGTTAAATTAGGTCAACCGCCCTAGTCATACCGGCTATCCCGTCTACCACATCAGGGAGGCGAAAACCACCTCTCTAGTTGCCAAGTTTGGCTAATTAGGTTAAATGTCTAATGGATAGGTGGGACAACTCTGGGTATATAGAATAATAGCAGCACTTTATCTAGGGACATGCGCACCTGGTGATACGCTAAATAAATATAATTGCACAGATAACTTAGTGTCCACCTCTCACCTTAGGGAATGAAGGGATACGACCCGAAGGAAGGGAAAAGGAAGTTGGAAGTGACCCACCCAGACAGGCTGGTCAGGAGCGGGAAGGTGAGGGTAGGTCACACTGGTTGGATGCCTATAGTATGAATTCTTCTGGACCTTACTGTGTAAGCTCAAGGAGGAGGGAGGTAGAAGTAGGAGTGGCCCACCCAGATACTCTTAATAGAACCAGTGAAGAAAAGTAAAATGGCAATAGGGCCCTGTAGCGAGAAGTTCTATGCTAAGGAGCGAAGTGGCACTACATGTTGGATGGGTGAACCCAAAACAGAAAAACTGATGTTACAGCTACTAACCCATAAGGGCCGCTGAAATTACTATATGTGGCTGCTAGGTGCAGGGACTTTTAAGGTATAAAGGGCGAGTCAGGGCAGGTTTTGCTTTACAGGTACGTTTGCTATAAGGAAAGGCTTTATCTCAGTCTAAGTAGTTCCAGTAGGTGAAATAATACTAAATAACGGGACCTTGGGTTAGGGCTCTTCAGGTATGCACACTAGTGGGGCATATGAGGCTAATTTAACAAGATAACAAGATAACAATGGAGCTCAAAATTGACAATTAAACTTATAGCATAAAACTTAGTAGCAAACTTCACTAGAACACACCCTGCGGGATTAAAGAGTTGGATTAGGCAGCTTTAATAACACTACAATTGGGATATTACCGAGCATATAGATAGGCTGGCACAGCAGCCAAAAATAAAAAAAAACAAGAAATTGACACAGAGTTCACTAGTGATCAACTGGGGGGCTACCTAAAGAAGTACCCCAAAGGTGCACCCGTGGATGGCGGTTGGAAAATGTGCACAGAGACTACCTCAGGTTGCCTCCAAACAACCCCTAGGCCAAGTGTGAGTGATTAACCTGGGATGTACAAGTAATACCCAATATACAGCCTTAAGTGTATTCTGCTTACTAACAGGAGGTGTCTCGTGGCAAGTAGTGAGGGAGATTAATCATTCCTGAGGAGACTTTATGTTGCAGGGTGAAATAGAAAAGTCCCACCCAGTACTGCAGCAGGTAGCTTTCCAGTGTCCACTGAATCTTAGGGGTGATAGTGATTGAGTGCACTTCAAATATGTCAAGTTCCTGCCCCCCACTCCCACTATCACTTGGGCTACAATCAAAGCTTCTATTAGCTCCTCTTTTCTAATTTAAGCTCCGGATTAGACCAAAGGAAGGGCCCCCACAAACCTCCACGTGGGTACCGCAAAGTCAGAGTGCTGAGATAATTAGAGAAAGTCTCACCTGTATGTAAGTCAGGGAACCGCTATGCGTTGGTGTATTTCCCCAGCAGCCACACACTAATCACTTGTAAGAGCAGGGGAAGACATCCCAAAAGGGCCAGCCAGCACAAAGTCTTGCCGCTCGGTCGCAGATCCAAAATGGCGACCGCTTCTAATACTGCTCTGTGTGTGGGTCTTCCTAGGCTCCCTTGTAGAGGTCCGGTGAGCCGAGATGACTGGCGGTCAATTTGCCGACTCCAGGGAGAGATCTTTCTTAGTGGGACAGCAGCAAGGCTCCCCGCTCTAATAGCTTCCTCTGCAAACGGCTCAAGATGGTGGTCCTCTTCTCTGTGGCGCAGGTAGTGCGGTGAGGTGATCCGGCTAGGTCTGCTACTCGTACCGGAGACGGTATAGGCTTCGGCTCCCTCTATAGAGGGTTGGGATCCCCAGGAGGCAAGGAGTTGCGGTATTGCGGCTCAATCTACTTCACCTCCGTTGGTTTGCTTCAGAGACGTAGCTGTGTTTGTCAATGTCAGCTAATCAGGGCACAGACCTCGCAGCTCCACAGGTTAGGCACTTCAAAATTTGTCTGCTTAAACTCCGGAGCGGAGCCCCGACCCTCCGGAGTAGCTAATGTAAGCAGATGTAGGTAGGCCCTCAATAAGGCATCAAAGTTCTCCTAGAATATGACCCAGAATCACTAAAGCAAGCTGTAGCCCTGCTCCTAATACTCAAACTCCTCTCAGGTTTGGTCTCAGCAAGTTAGGTAATGAAATACAATAAATTATATTTATTTCCTTAAAAGTTGTGCTCCGAGCTCAATACAGACACGTCTGCTCAGTCTGTTAGTCAGCTCCGCCCCCCCGTATTAATGTATATTTTATGTGTTCACATCAAATTGTGTTTTATATTCATTTATAGTATTATGAGGTACAATGCACTTTTTAATATATTTTATAGTTACGCTTAGATTAACATAATGTGTCTTTAACCAATGGGAAAACCCATATGAAAGGGTGTGAGCAATTCAGCTCTCTTATAAGGACCTTGGTGCAACTGATTCTTTATTATTGAGAAAGTCCCGTTGATCAGGACGAAACGCGCATAAGCTTACCTTTGTGTCCCTATGAGGCTGCCGTAGATCTGGAGTGCACACTGTGATCTTGTGGCATACGGTCGAGGGCTTGTTTACTTCCGGTTACTATTTCTAAAACAAAGGTAGTATTAGAAAAACCCAATGCGCTGGTATAAAACCACACTACACATAAAAAACAGGCAATCCCAATAGCCTGCGGTTATCTTATTGTTATAGGAGTGGGGTCTATATGTGAGCGCCTGAATGTGTGTAAAAACACAGACTGGCTAAAGGTTTTAAAGTCTGGCTGGATAATATAAAAAAATGTTTATATATAATGAGAGGTCTCCATAAAAGTGAATATAAAAAGGTAAAAGTGGGAATAAATCACCCCACGTTTTAAATAAACACAGAATAAGTTATTTGTTGAAATGAATCAATAAATTTATTTTAAAAATTAAAATTAATGTCACAAATATAATAACAATAATGAAATCCCTAATTGGTACTAATAACTAAAAGCTAAGCTAAATCAG
>CAJPDP010436625.1:0-12074 GCA_905336975.1 Bombina variegata variegata
ATGTCACCAATTAACAAATTGAGTCATTACCAGATGGTACAAGCACCGTAGTCTCTCTGAACAAGTGTTGTGTTTAAAATGCTGGTGCACGGTGCATACTTAAATACACTTTTGAAACAGCTATAACTTTTATTAGAAGCATTTTTCCTACTACATATATATTACAAAATTGCTTCTGTTCAATACCGAAATGCACCCACATGGTTTGCAATTTTGGCTGGAATATTCCTTTAACTAAATGCAAAGGGGAACATTGATTGTTTGGCCTGCTGAATTGTAAAGAAAACTTAACTCATCTAAATGGTTCCAATTATTTCTTCTCAAGAACACAGTAAATTAGCGTGAAAAAAATATTGTTTACAACAGGCATTTCCAACTTTGGCCCTCTCTCCATGAGAATAGAAGAATTAATCCACTTAGCAAAGAGAGGATGAAATACTAACCATAACCAGTCTTCAATGAACAGGGAAAGAACACCCTGCTCCACATGACAGTATTGGTATTTTAGAGAACAGGGATCTCTTACAACGGTGTACTCCTTAAAGGATCGAGAACAGAATAAGCTTTAAAAAAAATAATTGATTGGGCAGAACTTGTTTATACACAATACATATACTATTTATTCATATGAATATATGTATTGCTCTGCATCATTACCCAAAATTCACTTAAATTTGATATTTTTAAAACTATAAAGATGAACACACTTCGTGAAAGAAACCCTTATTTTAGTTTCAGCATAAAAAAAGAAATGACCCTGATACTCTGTAACAATTCGTGTCTGTAAAACGCACCGCACAGGTACCCTAGTTCCCACTTACCAACAGTACAGTATTCCTCTAACCTCTTTGAATGGTAAATGATTTCTCTACTCACATTGCTCTGATTGGCTGATCAGATTGGAGGCTTGGAACGCACATTTCCGCCTATTCTTGGAAATTATACTTCCGCCTACAGTTACCGTCACGTGTAGTAAAGTGAAACGCTGGTGTTGACATTGATCTTATCTTCTGGTGTGGACGATTGTTGTCTGGTGGCTGGCTTAATGTCAGGTCTCAGGCTTATGAGAGCTGGGCTGTTGCGCCGTCTGGGGCAGCAATTCTTGGTACGTGATAAGTTACGTACCTGCATGACCGGAAAGGTCTGCTAGAGCCTGTAATTACATTCTGATCGTGGTACCGTATTTGTTTTTGTAACGATAGAGCCTGTGTGACTAACAATACAACAAAACCTTGCAGATTTAGTACAGTAGTAAGCGTTCTAATTTTTAATAAGTTACTAGATTCAAGGGATAGTAAACCCAAGACATTTGTTTTGCTATAGAATAACAACGATTTTAAAGAAATTAGCAATGTTTACTGCAATTAGTTTTCATTAGGCAACGTACTCCCACCGTTTGCCTTATTTGGAGGAGACAATCTGGGTTTTAGTCCAAACAACCAGGATTGACACGTTGTCATTAAGTTAGTATAAAATGCATTGTTTTGCCGTTGTTACCTGTTAAACCTAATTAGGGAATATATGTAGCAGGGCTAGCCTTGAAAAGTCAAGCAGGATGCATTTCAGTATTGGAGGATTCCAAATAACTTACATGAAAAGAGGCAAAATACTTAACCCCTTCACTACCTGGACTTTCAGAAAAAAAAGTTGCCCAAAATGCTGGAGATTTTTAAGCATTTTTATTATAACTCAATTTAAACAGAAATAGAGCCTTGTTGTTGTTTTTTCCCCCCAACATTTTTTTATTGAGATTTAATAAACATTACAATAAGATAAGGTCACGACCTATAGATGACACACTTGAACAATGACAAATACATATATAATAGTCACAAAAACATGTATGATGTGCACTGTAGAATATATAGCTAAGTGACTTTAATAGTAGTGACCTATAAAATGAAAACCTTTATTTTTTTATTCCTCCTTTGAGCATATATGGTCACTTTTGGACCACCATTAAAACATTAAACATTAAAGTAGCAGTATATTATAATATAAGGCTGCTTTTGGGCCTTCAAAACACTGTTGAACACAATAACTATGAATGCAAGAATATAATATGCGAGAACATGAGGCTGACTGACATCTATAGACTGATTTTATATCTTTACGAAGCAGGCTTAGGGGGATGGGCAATATGGATTATAAACTGGAGGGAATCTCTCTTAGGCTAAGAAGGATGAGGACGTGGCATACATTAGATAACAGGATAGCACATTTAGGGACCTATGGTAAAAACATGTTTTATGGGAACATAACATGAACTCCGAACAAATCAGTCATATAGTATGGGTAAATTTCTGAACAATAAACTATCTTAGACTGTTGCCCCGTATCAAACATAAGAGAAAATTATCCTTTGAGGACTGTAACAGATAGATAGCCGATCTAGCAATCATACTTATTAGTCGTCATTAGAATTAAACGTTACCTACTTCTTTACTGGATGCACTAAACAAAATATGAAGAACCCTGTAAGTGTTGCATATAAACTCTATTACTGATATTATCCTTGGGGGAAAATTGTGCTAGGGGATTGTAAAAGCCTGGGGTGTAGGTATTTCTAAGAGAGAGGCAACAACGGCTTACACCAGCCTTGATTGGTTGATAAACCTCACTATCAAATCCTAGTGTGGTTTGCTATATATAGATTAGCTGTATATAAAGGCTGAGCGCTCATGTGGACACTAGCTGTAAAATAATGTACTGCAGTATGGCTTATAAAGAAAAACTGAGTGGGACAGTGAGGCACATTGGACCTATAATGTGTATAGCGTCTGTAGGTATATTATATTTGTTATACTTCTTATGTATGCATGGGTATTCGCTCTACTTCTCAGTTGTAAGTGTTGTTCTGTGAATCTATGCTGAGCCAGCACTCTAGGAGGCCTTCTCAGAACTAATGTCCCAATTTAAAAATTCCTCTCTTATTTAATGTAGGTAACTCCACTTGCTTAAACAGATAGCTGTCGCACTGTCTCGGCCGTCGACAGCACGACAACTAGGAGAGTAGGAAGTGTATTGTGGACATCATTGGAAAGACAAACAACATATCTGCCTCTATCCAAAGTGTTAAGTTTCATACAGCTTAGTTTGGTAGCCATCCCATTACTACACAGGAAGTTACAAATAAGAGGGTAGGGCTTGCTAAATTGAACTAAAATATCTTTACAGACTATTACTGAGGTATACAAGCTAATCATTATTAGTGCTAAAAAAAACCTCTAAAACCATAAAAAGGGATATTGGAAGGAACCCATATGGATATTTCACTTTGTAGAATAAAAGATCAAGTCCGACAAGTATACACTCTCTGGAACATGTGTAGTCCCAAAAGATACCTCCTGGGTGATGGTCCTCTCGAATCAGGCTCAGTAGCCATCATTAAAAAATATTTATATTTGAGAAAGGGGTTCTGGAGATACTCAAATCAGACTCAGTTCGGTGACAGTTCAGTCCCAGCGGAACAACATTTTAATGAAAGACATGTTTTCCTTATTTGTGAACATATCACGGGCAAGCAAAGGTTTAATAGGTACTCAGTGGGGATAAAGTTTAGCCCACTCCTGTGCGATTCAAAGCACTAACCTGATATTGTGAGAAAAGATCATTCCAATGGGAGCCTAGAAATAATGTGTCACCAAGAAGCCCTGGGTATATGGTCCCGCAATCCATTGTAGGAGACACAAGCAGTCTGAGGGTGGGCAATATTAGCTGTAAGATACACATGTCGATTCGTTATTTCCTTTGGCTGAGTGGAACACCGTGTCCGCTGTACTGGGGGCCTGATCTCAGCCTTGCAAGAAAAACTCGGGCCCAGCTGCTTCTGCTTCGATTCACGATATTTCAAGTGGACTTCAGCCTGCGTGAGCTGTACTTCAGAAAAACGCGGCATGACTCCAGAACGGACTTTCTGGGCTGTCCAGGATCTAGCTCCGCTGTCGTCTGTGGCTGCAGAGTCAAATATCAGGGACACCTGGGAGCTCCCTCCCTCTAAGTCAGCTGTGTTTACGGTAAGTTTGTCACCCTTGCTGACTACAAGTACGGGATGTGTTGAGGCCTTCTCGGTAGGTATTTATTCCAGCTGGGTTATTGTAGATACCTGATCAGCTCCATCAACTGCGCATAACTGTGATCGAATCCCAAAGCTAGCCGCAATTAGGCTTGATAGATTCTGGTAATGCACCTCCAATAGGTTAAGCACTGTGTCCTCGAGAAGCTGCCACTCGAGAGCCATAATTCTGTTGGCGGTGTGGTTGTTAAAGGATACCAAAAGACAGCCCCATATGTTTGTGTGCTTCTAAGTTCGGAAGAGACAAGACAGCTTACAAAACTGTTATACCCGGATCACCGGGGGGAGGGGGTAGGTGAAGGTTTGACCCGCTTCTTGGCCGCCACTGCGTACCTCCCTGTTCCGGTACCTCAGGACAAAAGTTGGCATCTCATTTTAGATCAAACTGTTCAGCATATGTTGCAGTGTTGATATAAATTAATTTCAATCCTAGATGGAGCCGTAGTTAAGTGATAAGCAGTGGATATATTAGCTTAACTCTGAAATAAACGACCGTCATGGCCACCGCCGGGAAGCGCCCTCCGCTTTTGTTTTTTTATTTACCTGTCAAAACTTTATATTTTTTTTAAGTTGACAACCCAAGGTATTGATCTAGGCCCAATTTGGTATATTTCATGCCACCATTTCACTGCCAAATGCAATGAAATAAAAAAAATTGTTAACTTTTTCACAAATTTTGGGTTTCTCACTGAAATTATTTACATATCGCTTGGGCAATCATGGCACAAATGGTTGTAAAAGCTTCTTTGGCGTCCCCTTTGTTCAGAAATAGCAGACATATTTGGCTCTGCCATTGCTTTTTGGTAATTAGAAAGCCGCTAATTGCAGCTGCGCTCCACACTTCTATTATTTTTAGCAGTGAAGGGGTTAATTATGTATCTTGTAAGGTTAATTTTAGCTATAGTGTAGAGATTATCCTCCCACCTGACACTTCCCACTCCCTGATCCCTCCCAAAAAGCTCTCTTTCCTCCCTCACCCCCCACTGGTCACCCACATCCTAGGTACTGGCATACAGTCTGCCAGTATGAAAATCTAAGGCTTTTTTTATTATTAAATATTTTTATTTTATTTTTATATTTTTTGCAGTGTAGGATCTTCCCTTACCCACCAACCTCCCTGATCCCTCTCAAACAGCTCTCTAACCCTATGCCTGCCATTTTAGGTACTGGCAGCTTGAACATGGAGCTCTTAGTGTGATCCTGTGCTATAGATTCTAGACTATATTGTTATAAAAATAATTATTGTATACTTTATGACCCTGTAAATGGATATAATAATTCATATGGAATGACAATACCAGGGCAAGACAAATCAGGAAGCCGCAGCTCTTAGAATTCAAAGAGAAATAAAACCCAAAGATTTTCTTTCATGCTTCAGATAAAGCATTTGATTTTAAACAGCTTTTCAATTTACTTTTATTATCCGATTTGCTTCAGTCTCTTAGTATCTTTTGTTGAAACAGCAGCAACTGGGTGCTAGATTAATACATTGGGTGAGCAAATTACAACAGGCGTGTAAGTGAAGCCACCAATCAGCAGCTAGCACCGAGTGGTGCATTGCTGCTCCTGAGCCTACCTATGTATGCTTTTTCTTCAAAGGATAGCAAGATAAACAAAGCAAATTAGATATTAGAAGTAAATTTAAAATTGTTTAAATTTGTATGCTCTATCTAAATCATAAAATAAAAACTTTGTGTTTTATGTCCCTTTAAGCCTGGTTCTTAAATTTGTTTTTGTTTTTTAGTCTAGGTGTGTACATACTCCTTTTTTTTGGGCTCTTAAAGGGACATAAATCCCATAATCTTTCATTCATAATTCAGATAGAGCATATATTTTTAAACAACTTTTAAATTTACTTAATTATCTTGGTGGTATTGTATTTTGTTGAAGAAAAACAGTGCACTACTAGGAGCTAGCTGAACACATAGGGTGAGCCAGTGACAAGATGCATATATGTGCTGCCAGCAATCAGTAGCTAACTCCCAGTAGTGCATTGCTGCTCCCAAGCCTACCTATGTATGCTTTTCAACAAAGGATATCAGGAGAATGAAGCTAATTTTATAATATAAGTAAAATGGAAATTGTATGCTCTATCTGAATCACAAAAGAAAATGTTTGGGTTTAATGTCCTTTAAAGGGACACTAGACATAAATATCTTTACATTGCAGTATCTATTTTGTCAAAATGCTAATTACTTTAGTGCTTTTTGGGTGTTTTTAGACTTGCTGCACCACCTGCTCATACCCCAACAAAGCTTTTTTTCTCTGTAATATATCGGGTCACACACACAAATAGAAGCTAAAAACAGCAAAGCTAAGTATTGTAGTTAAATATAAGCTAATGCACAGTCCTGTCCTGTGTCAAAAATCTACGTATACACACACATTACCAGGGTTGATAATTCTAGCATATAGTTGTTCGTGTATGTGCATACTTACCATTTGTTTTGTTTGATCTTGTAGAATTATAGAATAGTCTTATAGGTATGTCTGAAAGACGACTCAAAGAAATTTTGTTCTGTCTTTTATGTTTTATATATTATTATTATTATACTTTATTTATAAAGTGCCAAAAAATTCCACAGCGCTGTTCATAGATACAAATGATAAAAGTACAACAATGATACAATATTTGTAAGAGACAAGACATAATTTATCAAACAAATATATATACACACGTACATACACCCTTTTTCTGGTTCCCAAAGATGTTGCAGCTTGCTGCTAAATGTGAAATGAGTTTAATAGTACATTTAAAACATTGTGCCTTTTAGAATGAAGCAGCTATCCACCTAAGAACATAATAATTATTATTATCGGTTATTAATAATAAACTCTTGTTTTTCAATAAACATCATGGAATAGACTTTCACAAGAGGTGGAAATGACAAACACTGTGGGAGACTTTAAGAATGCCTGGGACAAGCATAAGGCTAACCTACCGACTAGATATGTTTATACATTTAGGAAATATTGGGCACACTTGCTGGGCCTATGGGTCTTATCTGCCTTCAAAATCGATGTTTCTTTGTTATCTGGAATCCAAAGCGGCATATACCTGTACTGCTTACATGTCAATGATTGGATCAGATTTGTCCTCCCTATAGTATATACTTTCACACCTGACTTGCCATTTACTTTATTTTATGTATTGTTTGGCTTACGTTTTCACACTAGGGGACAAACAATGGCAGCAGTAGTCAGCTTGTGTTGTGTTACACCAACTCACTTGCTGGTCTCTCCTTCTAGTCCTCAGCATCCCGAGAGGAGAAACTCAAGGAGAGGCAGGCTCAAGTGATGTCTCGTGGTTTGCCAAAACAGAAGCCAATTCCTGGCGTAAAGCATGTGGTAGTGGTGGCTTCTGGCAAAGGAGGTGTTGGCAAATCAACCACAGCAGGTACAGTTACCTTTATGCTATTACCGACTTGTAGTGCAATCCATGCAGTAAATACTGCATTTGTTTACTTCCAGAAATGCAAATAATACTGTTTTTATTTTATTTTTTAACAGTGAACTTGGCACTGGGAATAGCTGCAAATGATCAGGTGAGTTTATGTCTTGCAGATGCACACTGCACCAGGACCTCAGTACTATGAGGTGATATGTTTAGCTCTTTAAAGATCTGTCATTCATGTGTCACCCTCAGTCTTGTGTAAATACAGACATATTAGTGAATTCATTCAGAGGAAATACATTAGCTCTAACATCATGCATGACCCTCTGTTCCAGTGCTTATTTTAGATATATTACCCCTGTGTTAGTCTGTCCTATCTGATGTTCTTTTTCCTGGATCTAAAGGTTAACTCCGTAGGCTTGCTGGATGCTGATGTGTATGGTCCATCAATTCCCAAAATGATGAATTTGACAGGAAACCCAGAGGTGTCTGAAAGTAAGTGACCATTGTTTAATGTCTTTGTGAGACTTCTGATTCCTTGATCCTTTCATACAACATTAAAAGGGCATTAAAGTGAAAGTAAGTTTTCAGACCAAACTTTAATTACATCTATTCATCTCCTAAACCTCTATGTAATCGCTAACTTTTTTTTAAGAAATACCTTCTTATTTATTTTTTATTCAGTATTGTATGAACATACCGATATTTATCTTGCACCACCCACCCGCTCATTTCCAGATTTTCCATTTTCAATAGTAAGAGCGGTCCCACCTGCAATGCGCATGCGTGTCTCATGAACGCGCTTGTTTGTTGTCATTCAATTCAATGAGACACGCATGCGCACTTTAATTTATGGGCGTAAAGTTAGAATTCAGACGCCACTGGGGGACCTATCAGAAAGTAGAAGATGATCTTCGTCATTTAAAAATAAAAAAAATTTTAGAGCCAGGCGGAGTGACGGCGGTTTAGATTAGCGGATCTAAAGGTAAAATTAGAGTTTTATTATAGCAAAAGAAAGAAATTCATGAATTAAACTCCCCCTTAATTGATTTGTAATTTCAGTTGCCACTTAGAGGTTCAGTATAGTTTACTTTCACTTTAAACACCTCTTGCTTTTGTATAAAATTGTAGTTGTCCCATGCTCCCTAGAGAGGCCAAAAGGCAAATTCTGTAATCTGAAATGTTTCCAATCAAATAGCTGGTTTTGGCTGTTTACAGCATTTTGAAATCCAAAGTTTCAGGTTTTTGTAATTGGGACAAAGCACAGTTTTTACACAGAAACAAGATTTGTTTATTGCCTTTTAAGGGATCACCAATACTTCTAAGCAAGTTCTGGGTAATTTAACTGTGCCACCTCTGTGGTGAGATCCTGCACTAAAAAGGGCTCCAAAGCAGCCTCCACAAACCATTTACATGTCCTATACATTATTATGGCCCCATCAGAAGGCAGACTAAGTACATACCACATGCACTCGTTTGCCCACATTAAGCACCAGATCAAATACATGCATTCTACATTTCTTATGCCCACATCAGATCCCAGGCTAGGTGCATGACTTCTGTAATCCTATGCACATATAAGTTCACTGGCCAGGTGCCTGCTCCTCTCCTGTATTCACCCACACCAGATGTTTTCGCCCACTTCCCATACTTTTCTGTTCTGCTATGAAGCCTTGCATCTGGTTCTATCTCCATTCTCGTTTTTGTGTTCTTGTTTTACACAGAACCACGCAGTCTAGATCTGTTTATGTTGTTAGTGCCTTTGCCAGGCCTAGAACTTCCTTCTCCTCTTTCTTGTCCCTGTGTGCTGGACTCTGTCACTTAAGACAGCACCTTGTGCATAGTGGAAGGGAAGAATGGATGAAAGCTCCTGGCCAGACTGCCACAGCAATGTTGCAGCCAAGTCAATCATGGTCCTGTCTAGCAAATGTGTATGAAGGGGTAGGGGGGAGCTACAGAGCTTAGGGTCTTGTCTGTGGCTCACAATGGGATTTATATTATCCTGATGGGATATGATTTCAGATTTCTTATCGTTTCTAAAAAAAAAAAATATTCTAAGATTTAGACCTTTATCGTCCTCTTATGAGATTATAATAATTTCTTTCTTAAAGGGACAGTCTACTCCAGAATTGTTATTGCTTAGAAATATAGATAATCCCTTTATTACAATTTCCCAGTTTTGCATAACCAACACTGTTATATTAATATACATTTTACCTCTGATTACTTTGTATCTAAGCCTCTGCCGACTGCCCCCTTTTCTCAGTGCTATTTACAGGCTTGCATTTTAGACAATTAGTGCTGACTCATGAATACCCCAATGGGAGTTAGCACAATGTTATTTATATGACACATGAACTATCATGGTCTTGCTGGGAAAAGCTATAAAACTACATGAGATAGGAGGCTGTCTATAGTGGCTTAGAAGCAGGCAGAAACGTAGAGGTTTCAACGTTATAAAATACATTAATATAACAATGTTGGTTGTACAAAGCTGGGGAATGGGTAGTAAAGGTGTTATCTATCTTTTTAAATAACTCCACGGGAGTGAGCACAATGTTATCTATATAAAACACATGACCTAGCAGTGTCTAACTGTCAAAATACCCTGAGATAAGAGGCTGTTCAACAGCTTAGAAATTAGCATATGAGTCTACCTAGGTTTAGCTTTCCACAAAGAATACCAAGGGGTAGATTTATTAATGGTCGAACAGACATGATTCGCTGTAGCAAACCTTGTCCAGTCAATCTGGTGAAATGCTTGTGCAATGCCGCCCTCTGCTCAATGGCGGCCAATTGGCCGCTAGCAGGGGCCGTCAATCATCACAATCGTATCGTAAAAGGTGGCAGACAAGTTAAGGAGCAGCGGTCGTACTTAACTTCTGTTTGTGGTAGACCTGAAACGATGGGGACTCCGAAGCAGCATTCGCTGCTTAATAAATGGAGCCCTAAGAGAGCAAAGAAAATTTGATGATAAAAGTAAATTTGAAGTTGTTTAGAATTGCATACCCTATCTGAATCATTAAAATTTAATTTTGACTAGACTGTCCCTTTAAAGGGACTGGAAACCTCAAATTATTTTTTCATGATTTAGATAGAATGTTCAATTTTAACAACTTTCCGATTTACTTCTATTATCAACTTTTCTTTATTTTCTTGTTATCCTTTGCTGAAGGAACAGCATCGCACTACTGGCAGGAAGCTGAACACATCTATTAAGCCAACCACAAGAGACAAATGTGTGCAGGCACCAATCAGCTGCTAGCTCCCACTACTGTAGGATATGTGCATATTATTTTTCAACAAGGGATACCAAGAGAACCAAGCACATTTGAAAACAGAAGTGAATTTAAAAGTGTATCAAACTTACATGTTCTATCTGAATTTATGCAAATTTAATTTAGAATTTCCTATCCCTTTAAGTTACTGAACAAGTTATAAGGTATTTGGCATTTTATATGTGATTTTTTTTCCTTATATATGTTAATAATCTTGGTGATGTCACTATTGATACTTTTTTCAATGTGAGTTAGCAATGTTTGTCACATGACACAGTTGTGCTATTAATACTTCTTCAGTGAGTTTGCAATGTTTGTTACGTGACTAATGGGTGGGTGTTCTGTAAGTCCAACATACTTTCAATATGATTTATACACATAGAGCATACAGGTTTATATGGCATGTTGCTAATCTCTTGCTATGACTAATCTCTTATAAAAAGTTGAACTATTCTAAAGGTCATTTGTAGAAGGTGTCAAAAAAAATATTTTTTTTTTAAATATATTCATCTGTAGCTTTCTGGTGCTTAATTAAGCACAATAATTGAGAATAAATCAACTGATAAAAAAAGTGTTTTCTTCAAAAAGGTACAGAAAGATACAGTGCATGTATATTTTATGACAACAGGCAGCCATACAGATCAAGCCATATTTGTCTATTCATGTTTATTCAAAAAAATAAATCACATGCAGCATATTAAGACATCCTGTATTTCACAAAATTGAGAAAAGATAGTAGACAGCAATCTCCCATCAAAAAATCCCCATATAAAAATATATATATATGCTTTGTGGGGAAAAATAAAACTGTACATACGAAATGTGCGGGGTGTGCAATAGTAGAGGTACACAAATGGTTAATCCATCAGCAAAATACAAGAATTGTAAATGCTCCTACTCCACAGTTCATGTCCCGCCTGTGTACTTTAGCCAGGGTGAGTAAGTGTAAAGAAACGATATGCATTGCAGTCTTTGCAGGTAGCTATATATAATACATTAGGCTGAAGCTGTTCAAATGTAGCTCAATTCAATAAAGATGAATGAAACACAGCCGTTTTAAGCAGTTCGTTTGCTTACTCACAGTGATGTAGATAAGATGGAGGGTATTCAGCGACTCCGGTGATCCTGGGCTGCCTCGCCTCCCTTCCTCTGGGGTAAAACGCGGGTCCGCCTAACACCGCTCGCTGCAGTCCTCTCCTGAGTTCCGGTCTGGCTGTACACAGGCTCTGACGTAGCTCACTCCTGACGATCCGTGATTGGCTAGAAGATGCACACCCACTGCCTCCGATTGGGTCTTGTATGCCAGCTTACGCTCCTTATCTCTGAC
>CAJPDP010436642.1:0-12212 GCA_905336975.1 Bombina variegata variegata
AAAAGACCTAACTAAAAAAAAAAAACTAATCTACCCATTGCCCTAAAAAGGGCATTTGTATGGGCATTCAGCTCTTTTTCTGCCCTTAAAAGAGCATTCATCTCTTTTTTAGCCAATTAAAAGCCCTAATCGGAAAAAAAAACCACCCCAAAAAAAAACAAAACTAACACTAACCCCAAAATCGGTACTCACAGTTGCTAAAGTCCAGCGATAGATCTTCATCCCAGCGGTGAAGCATCTTCATCCAGGCAGCTCCATCTTCATTCATCGCGGGACCGGTATCTTCTTCATCCCTGCGGAGGCGGAGCAGTCAATGCGTGGAGGCGGAGGTCTAGGCGCCGGCGGAGGTCCATCGGTCCGACGTGGAGGTCCTCTTCATGCGATCGTCCACCGCACATTGAGGATTTAATGCAATGTACCCCTTTTATATTGGGGTACCATTGCATTCCTATTGGCTGATTCAAATCAGCCAATAGGAATTAGAGCTGCTTAAATCCAATGGCTGATTTAAACAGCCAATAGGATTTAAGCAGCTCTCATTCCTATCGGCTGATTTTAATCAGCCAATAGGAATGAGAGCGGCTTAAATCCTTTTGGCTGATTTGAACACTTAAGCTTAAGTAAATAAAAAACTGACTGGGTTAATGGGGTCCAAAGGAACTGATTATCTAATTTAGTAAGATCAGAAAGAGATTTGGTTATTGATCCAAAGTTAGGAATGAATTTTCTGTAGAAATTTGCAAAACCAAGAAAGCGTTGTATATCTTTCTTGGAACAAGGTGTAGGCCAGTTTTTTATAGCAAGGACTTTGCTGTCCTCTATACATATACCTTCAGGGGTAATGTGATAGCCTAAGAATGAGATGTCATGAGAGTCGAAAATACACTTCTCTAATTTAGCGTACAGTCTCTGTTCTCTTAGTCTGGTAAGTACAGTCTATAAAAGTATCTTATGTTCTTCTATAGTTTGGGAGTAAATCAAAATGTCATCCAAATAGACTACTATGTATATGTCAAGAATATCTCGGAATATGTCATTGATTAGGCATTGGAATGTTGCTGGGGTATTGCATACGTCAAATGGCATCACTGTATACTCAAAAAGACCATACCTGGTCCTGAATGCAGTAAGCCACTCATCTACAGCTCTCATTCTGAGGAGGTTATAGGCCCCTCTAAGGTCCAATTTTGTGAAGACCGAGGCACCACACAACCTTTCTATTAATTCTGGGATTAGGGGAAGGGGATATCTGTTTTTTCTTGTGTGCTTGTTCAACTCCCTGTAATCTTTAATAGGTCATAAAGACCCATCCTTATTTGTAACAAAAAATATACCTGCACCAGCGGGTGACGTGCTAGATCTGATAAACCCTTTCCTGAAATTGTCGTTGATGTAAGATTTCAAATGTTCCAATTCTGACTTAGAGAGTGGATATATATGTCTGAAAGGAATAGATACCCCCGGCAAGAGATCTATAGGGCATTCATAGGCCCTGTAAGGTGGTAAGGTTTCAGCATCTTTTTTTTGAAGACGTCAGTGTAATCATGGTAATGTTCTGGGATTTTAGTGTCAGAGAGATGTAGGATAGTGGATGTATGTAGGCAGGTGTTTTGACAATAGGAGGAGGTAAAAGAGATTTTTAAGTTGCACCAATCAAAGGTAGGTTGGTGTATTCTGAGCCACTTAATACCTAGGACCATGTTGAACATAGGGGAAGAAATTACATCAAAGCTTATAAATTCCTTATGACCAATTTGTGTAGTGAGTAGAAGTGGTATAGTTTGGTGTGATACTGGACCATATGGTAAGAGAAATCCATCAATGACTTTTACAGAGACTGGATTATGCTTAGGGATAATAGGAATTTTTTGAATGTCAATAAAATTCCTGCAGGATCTGGTGCCAATGATGGCGTCAGAACTGATCTTGTATTGTTCCCACTGTAAAGAAAAAGGCAGTAGGATGTAAGGGGTAGAGTTGATTTTAGTTGTAAGACATGGGTGTGGGTTTGGATGCTTACCAATTCTTTGGCGAGATTAGGGCAATCCTTAAACCCATGTCCAGCTGAAGCGCAGTACATACATACTGTAAGTTCAAAGACCTTATCCTAGTCTTCTCTTGAGCGGATAGTGGTCCTTTAATGAACCATATTTCCATAGGCTGAGATTTATCATTAGCCACATAAGTTAAAGAAGTGGGGAGCTCTCTAAGCATACCCCTTTCAGTACGTCTTTTTTTGTAGATGTCTGTCTATATTGGTTGAGAGAATCTTTTGCTGAGATTTTGAGCTGAATTATGTTACTCTCTACAGAATTCTTTAATTGTTTAAGTGACCTGAGTGTATTTTCCGCTGTTACATGCTTGTACGGGTCAATATATAAAGCTGACATCCTAGAATTGAATCCTGAGATTCATAGAAAGTGTCCACCCAGGCCCTGGTTTCACCCCTAAGATATGAAATCACAGTGAGGACTTTTTTTCCAGTCAGAGGGCTATGTCTTCGGTTTCAAATAAAAAAGTAACATACAAGCATTCCTAAACTCCCTAAATTGGGAGCGATTACCAGAGAATTTATCTGGGGGTGAAACTTGAGGTTCAGGATGATGTTTAACTGGAGTAGTTTTTACAGCCAATACCTCTCTCAGGCAGGCCTTAACTGCTTGGTTTTCAACCTGGAGTTTATGAAAAGGGTTGACTAATATATCCATCCTATCTGACCGGCTTTGAATTTGTTTTGGGATTAAAGATGGATCCATTACAAAAAAGCAATATAGTGAATATCAGAGTGAGCTTATCAATACCCACCATGTAAGGCTGACTTATTATATAAGATACAAATGATAGCTCTATAAACTATTAATGATACAACTATATACTATAATATAGATAGTGGTGTGACAGAGAGGTGACCAAAAGAATGGTGAGAAGGTTACTTCTGTGTCTTAATATAGTCATGTCTTGCTACATACTCCAAATGGAAACAGAGTACAAACAGCAAAGACCCGCAAGATGTTACCTTAGGGGTCAGGATGTGGAGGTCAGCGAGAAGGTATGCTGTCTTGGAAGAGAGAGCCACTGAGGTTATTTTCAGCAGCTTTTCAGCAGTTCACTGGAGCGAGACAGAAGTGTGTGACTGTGGGGAGACACAACCCGGCCATAGCTGATGACTTCAGCGGAACATCAAGCAGCTGAAAGAACTCGGAGTGATGCAGGATAAGGAAAGATCACGGCAGGCTGAAGGAAATCCTGATAATACATCTTTTAGAGAATCCCCAAGGCAAGTAAATCTTGAGCAAGATTAAGGCGGTAACAAGGTATGAATAATTGACTAGCGTTGTCATAGAGGAGAGTAATCCATCTACTTTTATTATAAGCCAGCAAAGTCTGGTAAAAGGGTGGAGACTTTTATAGAGGCAGGTAGGTAGGTAGAAGATAAACTTAAAGGAATAGTACATCTCCTTACAATGACATACAAATCTTGAGAGAACAGACAGCATTGTACTCATAAATTATTGAGCACTCCAAGAGTGCTAATCAGGCCTGCTTAACCAATAGGAGCAATTCAGAAAGCTCGACCTCCTGTAACTCCACCAGACACCCACGACTCTACATAGTGCGGTGTGTACCTCCATGTGCAACAAGCCCACTGGCAAAAGGTAACTTGAATATAAATAGACTTTATTTGAAAACAAATTAAAATCAACAACACATTTCTCGGTCTTGTATAACTGTTTCATCAGGTAAATAACATTGGATTTGGCAGCATGACTTTTAGTCTCACACCTGTGAGATTATGTATCACAGAGAGTCTCAATACATTGTATGGGTAGCAGCTTTTCTTATTGTCAAGTGGTGATATAACAGTACAATCTGCAATGTGGCCTGCTGCAAAGTAAAAGTTAATTTGAATTAAATAACTTTAAAATAATATGTTATAAACTTAACATTTTCAAAGATCATTAGATCAAGTTAAAAACTTTCAGCATGCTAAGTTTGATTAAGATACATTAAGCCATGTCAATCCAAATTATAAGTCAAATGTATGTTTCTAAAAAACAGCACATTAAGAAACTTAAAAACAGCATGGCCAATGTAATTGAAATGTATAGCTACAAAACTGTCAAATTACAATACAATTACAACTACACAGTTATGCAACTTTGAAAATTTAAACTTAAACAGAAACTTGGTTGAAACTCAAATATTATATATATATATATACACAGTATATATATGAAGTTTCTACATGGCTAATTCTAATGGATTGGAATATACCTCATCCTTCCCTATCCTTCAACTCGAAGATTATCCATGTGAAAATATTGTCATCTATTACCAATAATTTAAAGGGACATTAAACTGCTAGGTACAACTACAGGAGATTGAGTACGACTCAATGTGCTATTGTTTTCCTTCTGTGCCTGCAGCTCTTGTCAAAGTTGTTCTTTTATTTTAATATTTTATTTATCCATTATCATGATTAGGCAAAGTCATCATATACTGGGAAGAATGAGTCATAGCCATCCACTCTAATTCATTTTCAATGCCCATTTGGTGCCTTTTTCAATTGACCCAAAAACAAATTGGGCTATTATTTCATGGTGACTTACCATTAGTTAAACATTATTATAGAAAAGGGGCTGAAGGATTTACAATATATTCTGCCTTAGCCTAGACAAAATGCTGACAGTAAATGTTATTTTATTTAAACATATTTATTTAAAATATTTAGAGGTGGGGACTTCCGGTGGGCGGCGTTCTAAGATGGCCGCTGATTGCTTAGGCTCCGTACAGCTTATGGCAAAAAGTGGTTATATATTGTGCCATCCTTATATCCCTTGGCAACATCTGTGCCCGGGAACTCTCCTGGATCAAGGAATACCATCCCTTGGCCGCCGAGAAGCAATTTAAAATTGAAAAGGCCATTTGGCGCCGTGGGGAAATTTCCGCCGCAATGCTGTATATAGTACCACTCTACTTCTGTTATTTATTACTGTTCATCCCTCACTTTGTACGATGGATATATCCAGCACTGATGGATTAAGTGCCAACACCTTTATTCTATCGGAACTAAGGGCCATATTCTTGCCTAGACTAGATCGACTCCTTTCTGCCTGCACAGACCTATGCGCAATGGTGCAATCAGGGGAACAACCTCTCCGACTAAAGTAGTCCACCGCTAGTCAAAAGGGCTCTGCTATACAATATACAATAAACAATACCACACACAACTTATGGGAGACTAATAGCAGCTCCAAAGATCCAGCTCCCCCACGGATGAGAAATGCTGCAGTGATATCAGAGGCTGGAGCGACTCCCTTCTACCCGCATCTGCCAGATCCTGACATAGGTTCACTTCTGGATCCAGAGAAAGACCTGCTGCTACCCTTAGGGTCCTCTTCAACATCTACCATCGGTCCGGACACAGATTTCGGAGCAAGCATTAAGGAGAACCTAGCCTACAAAACCGCTAATCAAATAATGATGGCAGGGGAACTCTTTTGTTTACAATATCAGCTCAACACTACGTATGGGGACCAGCATGATCAGTATACAGTTAGCAGGTTTGGCTCCTGGCTCAGTCTTCCAAAAAATGGGGTCGGCTAAAGTATGGCTTGTGGGTCGTGCAAGACTGCCCATATTGCATAGGCAAATTCTAAATGCAGCAAACTTTGGGTCCCTTGTTAGGAAAAACTTTGTCCTGAAATCATTATTTATGGGACTTTGGATTATGTAAAGGACGTAGTTCAATATTTTATTCACCTTGCCATATTGATGTGGCGGGGATATTATGGTTAAATCGTATGTTATAATAAATGCACACTGAGAGCTATCCCTCTGAAACGGCACCTTAAAGCTATATCCGTCTGCAGGTCACTAATGATCATTGCATACAGGGCTTGTGCAGTATAGCAAGTAGCATGCAGCCCTCCCTAAATGAGCATAAAGTGTGCTAATGTGTAGTCAAGTGTTCGTTTAAAACATCTAATTAGATATAGGGTTGTGGTGGGTTTTGCATCCAACTAAGCATCTTTATTTCTGTCTATGTTTGGGTTATTCATATGATTGTTCTGCCATAATCCGCTTGCTCATAACTTAAATATTATCTTACTTAAATCATAGCTAGTCAAATCATAGTATTAAAAGAATCTTTGCCCGTTATAATGCACATCATACCAACATACTACACGTGATGTCCACACCCTCTGACTACCTCCATGTGCTAAACACTTGCTATAGCCATATGATAACATGCTCACATCTCATATATACACAGCTCATGATTTTTCTGAGATACATGCATCAGGCTTAACCTTTATTTGGTTACTGACATAAATATTGGTTTTACATTAAAATTTAACCCACAAAACCCAGCAGAGAATATACTAACTGATACATTGAATTAGAAGGGCCTGACCATCTACTTACATGCCCTACTATACTTTGCTTACCATGCCGATAACATTCAGGAGTAGCTACCGGACTAGCCTATCATTGTGTATATATAGCAACCTATTAAATTCAAGATGTCTCGTTTTGTCTACTTTTATGTAAAAATACTACTCCATTCAGAGGGGATCTTGATACTTGCTATGTTCTGTTTATTTGTCTGTTTGTTTTATGTTTTGTCTTGTTTTTTGTTAGTTTGGAAAAATGAGGACCAATAGGAGGATCCACATAATTAATTTAAGAATATGCTCATCCTGAAATTTGTATGGAAACAGATGTGCTTTATCACTTTCTATGTATCATTTACTGTTCTTTTTACTTCTAAATGTTTACAACTTCCCTCTTAGTCTCCCATACTACATATATGTAGGAAAACCCTACTTCATACTGTATCTATATAGGAAAATCCTGATATAACCACATTTGCATGGGTCTGGCCAAGCTTTTTACGCCACATCTTGGAGTAAATGTACTCTCACAATATTTCTATATTATCCTTATAATCCCCCCCAAAGACTTTGAGTTCTTAGTTTTAGTTCTTTAAGTTAGAGTGTTTTAGTGTTTGATTTTTTGTTTTGTTTAGTTTTGTTGATATTATAAAAATTTAGAGGCATGGGTGCAGCACGAGAAGACAATTGAACAGGCTTTATGTACCTCTTAATGCATAATTTTCTTTTAACTTTTTCAAAAATATGCTAATATATTGATGCTTAGACTGTAGCACTTAATTTGGAACTCTGATTGTAACTTATTCTTTGTGACTTTACCTTGAGTGCATTTGTATGTATTGTCTTGTTCCTGTGTCTCTTCAATAAAAAGAATTTAAAATATTTAGAGGTATTTTAAAATGATGCAATTTATAATATAAATCTTTATGTGTGGTTCGAAACATTTGCAGTATGCTTTCTACTTTATTTATTTTGTCCCCTTTTCTTGTAATTTCACTCTGAAAATTATTGGTTGTCTAAATTTTAATGAGTTTCTATAAGTAATCGGCTCCACCATATTTTAACTTAAGTTTTCCCTTACCTATCTGTCCTCCTGAGGACAATTATGGACAGATATAAAAAAATATAAAAAGACAAGGCTATGTGGAACATAGGATTATACAAAAGGGCTTCCACACATAATTGTTTGCCCAGAAATAAAAAGAAAACTAGTTAATATATTGTGGTGCCAATTACTTTATAGAAAACTAAGCCTTTACACTTATATTTTTTATATTTAAACAAGTAATATAATTGTAAAAAATGCATCTACATATTTTCAAAAGGCTAGTCTTTGGTTTGAATGCATCACTATCTCTAGTATGTATGTACTGTTTAATATCCCTTTAAAAATTAACAAAATATGAATTTCCCTTTTATTTTTATTGGTCAAAAATTAATTTCTCTTGTGAGTGAAAGCATAATTTAAAACATGCCCAATTAATATTTTGGTTAGCCCACTCACTGATAGTTTAAGGCTGATTTCACATTGTTAATAACATAAATTTTCAATATTTAATTATTTTATCCTAAATCGAATGATATGCACATAATGCAAAATATGTCTAAACTGAATAAAACTCACTTAATTTATCACAATAAGAATCAAGTAAATTATCGTTTCATATGATGTATCTTTTAAATTTTGTCTTTGTATTTAGAAAAGCAAATATTATTTACAATTACATTTGGAAATTAAATTAATTAAGCTGACATTTTTGAGTGATATATTTTATTGTATTCGCCTTGCATGGCCATCACAAAATGTAGTAAACGCCTCTAAGGAAACTGCAAAGCTTTCAATTAAATTTTAACAAAAATGTAAAATTTATTGCATCTAGGCCAGTGTCGATCTTGGAAGTTTTTTCATATCCTTCAATCTTTTTTTTGTAATATTAAATACACTAAAGTAAACAATTTTATCTCTATAATTTTTAATCCCCTGAAAATAAGGTAAAGTTAAAACATTGTTTCTTTGATTTTCAGAAATAATAAAGGGGACAGTCTACTTGTGTGTTTTTTTTTTATTATTGGACGTCTTTAATACCCATTTCCCAGCTTTGCACAACCAACATTGTTATATAAATATAATTTATAACCTCTAAACAACTAAATATCTGACTGTTTCTAAGCCACTAAAGACTGCCTCTTATTTCAGTGTATTTTATTAGCTTTTCACAGCCAGATGCTGCTAGTTCATGTGTGCCATATAACATTGTGTTCAGTCCTGTGGGGTTATTCATGTCAGCACTGATTAGCTAAAATGCAAGTCTGTAAAAAAAGACTGAGATAAGTGGACAGTCTGCAGAGGCTTAGCTACAAGGTAATCACAGAGGTTAAAAGTATAAAACCGTATTAGTTATGAAAAACTGGGGAATGTGTAAAAAAGAGATTATATATATTTTTAAACAATAACAATTTTCAAGTAGACTGTCCCTTTTAGACTTTTAGATACCTATGAAAAGTAAAAAAAGGTATATGCACAAGTTGCATTTTCATTAGCTAAGACTATAATTCCTTTCATGCAATTTTGTTATAACATTTTACAAATTAAATAATAATAATATATACTAGAAGTTATTTATTTTTAATTCCTTTTTCCACAAATGTATATTGTTAGGTTTTGTGTACTGTAACTAAAAATGTCCAGCGATATACATTGCACATTTAGCTGGTTTGTTTATTACATACTGTATGTAATGCTTGTAATTTTGAATAACATTTTTGATAGTTAACAGATAGCTGCATATTATTTTATGATATAATTTGCAGTTTTAAATTTAGCTAAGAAAATATATCTCTAGCATAATAACATTGTATTGCCAGGATTTAAATTCTAAATCTATAATTATTAGATTGCTGGATATTATTGTCTTATTTATCAAAGTCCGGATGAACAAGGATAATTTAACTCTACCGCCCTTGAAGTGGCATAGAGATTAAATAGCAGCACTTTCAAGACCAAAGCTACTTAACTAGTGCTGAAAGCTTGCATGCATCTTCAAGACTGGGGCACAAAAGATTTATTCATGGCTTCATAAATGGAACCCTATAAACTTGCCCTAAAGATTTGGGCTCCTTTTATCAAGCTGCAAGAGAATCTTTGGAACCCCAGCATGTTAGGCTCGCATGGGCAAGCCTGAAATGTTAGTTATTAACTTTACAACACCTAAAGTGTGGCGGATTTCAATTATTCCAATCAGATCTGATCAGGATGATTGAGAGCCCCCGCTTCCGGATAATTGGCTGTGCATGATCAGGGGGCGGCATTGCGCAATGTTAAATGCCCACTTGCTTTGAGACTGGGCAGATAAGTTTCATGATCTCAAACCTTCTGCGTCCGGCAGTTAATAAATGGAACCTTATATTTATTTGTTCTACATGTCTTTTAATTGTTACTTATTGTTTACTGTTATATGTATCCATTAATATTTTAATCATAACAAAATATTCTCTATAAATAAAATACAAATAATCAATACTGTTTTTTTTTAATTTAATCATGAATATGATATTAGCATATACACTTCTCAGTTTAGTGTAGCATCTGCCATACAGAAAGAAATCTAGGTAGATTTTATTGCATCTCATTTTTTATTATGTTTTGTTATGAACAGGCAGACAAGGACATTATATCCTTTGAATCAAAAACCGTCCAAGTATATTGTTAAAGCTATAAAATCTTTATAAGGAAAGTATCAGAAAATATATATTATTCACAAAGATATTTTATAACTTTTTATATCATTTATATTGTGCTGTCAATAGAAAGCATAATCTAGGGTACAGCTTCTGTTTTAACGATTTCTTCAGAGCTTTGAAACTAAAATAGAAATGATGAATCCCACAGAAACACTACATTGGAAAATTAAGCAATTAGAATAATACAACTCTAACTCAAAAAATGAAACTAATAAAAACTTTAATACAAAAAAAAGTGTTATCATTTTATCAAAGTACATGTGTATATATAGACAAGTATAAAGAAGAGATTTATGGTAGAAAATACATGGCATACAAAGGCCAATTATAAAGTTATCAATCCTATATACAAAAATTATATAACATTACTCTTAATAACAAAAAGCAGATGTGTGGTTGGTTAAAATGTAATATTAGTAGTCCCAAATGTTTGGTTTGTATTGGGGCAACTGGAAACATTTGGGCACTGAAGCAATGCACCCCATTTATCATAAAGGGTGCTGATAATGTTCTGGTGTAGCAATGGTCGCCAGAACATAAAGTGACAGTCTAGACCCAATACTTATTCTTTATTACTTATTGTTACATATCAGGCAAGCATCTTGCAACGGGTTCCACATTTATAAGCTTGTAAGAAGTACATGAACTTTTAAATAACTATCATTTGTTAGCAGCTGAAAATGGCCACCAAGCTCTGCCCAAAGCTTTGTTCTTTTCCAGATAGCCGTTTCTTGTAGTACAGTTTAGCAGTGCACATTTAATATTTTACAGTTAGGTATTTTAAATTGCACGTGCAAAAATTGGCATATGCAAGCAGGAAAACGAATTCACAAGTCTATCATGATTGGAGAAACTTAACACACCAAAATATAAATGCAACATACTTTGGATGTTTCTCTGGTATGTCACAATAAGTAATAAAAAAATATGTATTGGGTCTAGACTGTCCCTTTAAGATTGCATGAGCCCTAATATAACTCCACTGTTTAGCAAAAGCAGTGCTTGTTATTCATCTCAGATGAAAGAGTCTTAGTTGTTCTACTCCTAAGTTTATAATTCTTGCCATACCTTTTGTTACCATTTGTTGTGCTCTAACAGTGGTGATTGTCAATATTTAAATATATTTGTTTACCTAAGCACACTATGAAATGAGATACCACTTCTTTTAAAACCAATGTGAGAGATCTTCTCCTTTAATAACTAATGATCTCATGTGCAATTAACAAATTCAGCATGCATAATATATACTGATTTAATATTTAGGTCCAGAATACAAGTGGCACTCTATTTAGCGCTTTCACTAAAAGTAAGCTTTTTGCGCATTGGGTAGCACACATATTACAAGTTGAAAGTAAACAATTAGTTCTCCCCCATAGACTTCAATGGAGAGCACTGAAGAAAAAAACCTACCACCTATTGCTTGCGTTATAATCTAATCTAACACACATAATTTTTTATTTATTTATTGTAAATACATATTCCTATATATATCTGTACATACCTATATATCTATTACTATAGATATATAGGTTTAGAAATCTATTTTACATTAACATTATCAAAAATATAGATATAGAAATATATATTTAATATGTAAAACATATGTAACACGTTTCATGCTTTTAGTCTATGTCATGCTCATGGGAGCGGGATCAGGGGTTTGGAGCTCATGTGAGGTAGTGTCAGATTTTATGCCATCTTGTGCTCTAAAAGGGGCTGGAGACTTCCTAGTGGTACAATCCCTTTTAGGTATGGTTAATTAAACAGGTAGACAAAGCTAGTTTTACTGTACAGGAACTGGAGACTCAGATATTGGAAGCAAGATTGGACAGCAATAACTGCAATCAGGAGAAGTACCACCTCTAAAACTAGAAACAGGAGTGCCCACTTTAGGGCCAGGTATTGGAATATCCACTCTAGAACTAGAAACGTATTTCATCGGGCTGATTTCTGGCAATGTCTGTCCGCCACCTCAGAGCAGGCGAACAGGTTATGGAACAGCTGTCTTCAGACCGCTGCTTCATAACTTGTGTTTCCAGCGAGCCTGACTATGTTTCTATAAGTCAGGAGAGC
>CAJPDP010436916.1:0-10135 GCA_905336975.1 Bombina variegata variegata
TCTGAGGCTGTTTTTGGGAGGAAAGTTCTTCAATCAGTGGTGCCTTCTGTTTAGGTTCCCTGTCTTGTCCCTCCCTTTTCATCCGTGTACAATAGCTTTGGTATTGTATCCCACAAGTAAGGATGAAATTTGTGGACTCATCGTATCGTAAAAGAAATTTATCAGGTAAGAATAAATTTCCTTTTTCTAATATGTTTATACTAACATATTTATGTATATGGAAACTAATCTATAATTTCTCATGTTGAGGACATTTTCTGCTCTGTCTTAATGATATTAGGACACTTCTATGTATTTCATGATGACATTTGTGTATATTGGCACAATAATATATTTTTTCTGGTGTGAGGACATTTCCTGCTCATGTCCTTTTGTAGTGTCCTATGTGAAATACATGTCTCTTAGTGTTTTATATTTCATGATACTGTATTTTATTTCTCATGTTGAGGAGATTTTTTACTGCTTATGTTTGTCATATCATGTATGGTCCTATGTAAAAATACATATTTTTCTTTGGTCACTAATATTTTATTTTCAGTACATGGACTCAATCTCATCTTTCTCATGTTGAGGAGATTTTCTACTTATGTTCACGTATGGTCCTGTGTAAATTACATAATTACTGTTCTTAGTTGTCTATTGTTTATGTTCTTGCTTACATATTTAGGTGTATTGGCTCAATGATGTCATCTTTCTCTTATTGAGAAGTTTTTCTGCTCAGGCCTGTTGCATCTTGTTTTTTTCTTAAAGACTTAAAGGGACATAATACTCATATGCTAAATCACTTGAAACTGATGCAGTATAACTGTAAAAAGCTGACAGGAAAATATCACCTGAGCATCTCTATGTAAAAAAGGAAGATATTTATCTCCGGTCCCTATCCCTAAGGGGGACCTAAAATTTTGTTTGCAAGAAGGAATTTGTCCTCCTGGACAAAATTTATTTCTGGTCTGGCTTCAATTTTAAGAACATGAGTTACCTGGTTCCTGATACCAGGGTCTACTTCTGTCCCCATGAAGATCTTCCTGACAGATTTGATCCCTCTGCGGTCCTCAGTACGCCCTTCAGGGGCGCAGTGCATGGTAGTTTTTGGACTCATGGTGGCATGCAGGGACATTTATTCGTTTTGCCCGCTTCCATCTGAGATCTCTTCACCTATGTATCTCAGTCAATGGATTGGCGATCATTTTGATCTGTCTCAGCGTATCGTCCTAGATAACACGGGAGATTTCTTTCCGGTGGCTCTATCAGAATCATCTATCCCAAGGCCTGTGCCTTTTGAGACTATCGTGGGAGATTGTGTCTACATATTCCAGCCTCTCAAGCTGGGGAGCTGTTGGGGTTCCTTGAATACCATCTACAAGGCTCTGGTAGCGTGTTCTCACCCGAGTTCTGTCCCATTGTTCAGATTTCAATCGGACCCCTCTTCTTTTGTTTTCATCAATCAGGCAGAAGGAACAAGGAGTTCCCTGGTGATGAAGGCAGTCTATTGCATCCTTCAGTGGGCAGAGCTTTTCCATTGTCACATTTTGAGTAATTCATTTTCCAGAGGTGGCCTCTGGGAGACGGGACTACCTGTGCAGATGGTTATTCTTTTCAGGGGCTCTTCATCCAGAGGTATTCTCAAAGATACCCCTCAGAGGGGGGGTTCCGAAATAGTCCTCAGGGCTTCTCGGCTTATTACCAAGCTGCCCGGATACGGGTCAAGGTACCCCCAGACAGTGCTGGTGGAGACACTAGCTATTCTGTGGGTATTCAGTCAGATTATTCCTCCGTTTTGCCCGCATCCAGTAGGAGCGGACCTCGATGATCCTGATTGCTTCAGCCTCGGCGAGCAGGGCTTGGTTTGCAGATCAGGTGAAGTTGTCTTCCTCCCCTCCTGTGGAGGTTGCCGCTGAGGGAGGACCTTCTACTTCAAGGTTCATTCCTCCTCCAAATTGTAATTTATCTAGATCTTTCTGCGTTTCTCTGATAAGGGTGTGTCAGCATGTGCCTTGCCTTACGTATCTTAAGGTCTAGCGCACCTATCTCTCTTGGTGCGAGTCTTGAGGGTTTCCTTGGTACAAGGTACGATTTCTTTGAATTCTATTGTTTCTCCAAAAAGGTTTGGAGAAGGGTTATTTTTTTTTCGCTCTTTAAAAGGACAGATTTCTGTCCTTTTAAGTTTTTTGTTGCATGGAGAGTTAGCCAGTTTGTTGGACTTTCAGTCTTTTGTTTAGGCCCTGGTTAGAATCAGGCCTGAGTTTAAGCCTGTGGCTCCTCTCTAGAGCCTTAATCTAGTTCTTTATATTCTGCAGCAGACACTTTTTGAGCCGCTGCATTCTGTTGATACTAAACTTTTATCTTGGAATAGTTTTGTTTTTGTTGGCCTTTTTCTTCTACGTTTTTAGACTTGCTTTGCCATTCTATGTAATCCTTAACTTATTTTCCGTTTGAATAAGAGTGTTCTCCGCTCTGTGTTAGGTTCTGATCACAATATTAATCAGGAGATTGTAGTTTCTTCCTTATGTCCTAATTCTTCTTCACAGAAGTAACGTCCGATTCTCAACCTGGATGTGGTTTATGCTCTAAGATTTAATCTTTCTAGGATACAAGGGAGTTTAGACAATACTGGGTTATGAGACAGCTGGACAGCAGCCTGCTGAGAGTATTACGTCTCTCTCTACTGTGCTATCGCTTCTTCCTGGCTTTTAAGAACGAAGATTCCATGGAACGAGCTGACGTTTAGCTCATTGGGCTAAAAGGAGTAATATTTTTCTGCTTTGCCTCCTTGCATACCTTTTCAATGTTATACATATTTGATGTTTTTTGGCCTCAGCTGTGGCTTCATTTGGGAGAAAGGGTCTTCAAGAGGTGGTGCCTTCAGTTTAGGTCTGCCTGCCTTTTAGGTCTCCCTCCCTGTCCATTCTGTGTCTTCTCTGGCTTGGGTATTGGTTCCTAACAGTAATTGATGGGAATCGTGGACTCTTCATGCCATTGGAAAGAAAACAAAATTTATGCTTACCTCATACATTCTTTTCTTTCCTGGCATGGAGAGTCCATGACCCGCCCTTTTCTAATTTTTAAATGCGGACTTTATCTTTATAATCTTCAGGCACCTCTATACCCTTTGTGTTCCTCTTTCTCTTTCCTTTTCCCTCGGCCAAATGACTGGGGGATTATGGGAAGTGGGAGGGATCTTAAGCTTTGCTGTGGTGTCTTTGCCTCCTCCTGGTGGCCAGGAGCTGAATTCCCAACAGTAATTGAATGGAATCGTGGACTCTCCATGCCAGGAAACAGAATAATTTATCAGGTAAGCATAAATTTTGTTTTTCCATTTGAGCTAACAGCATACACTTGAAGTTAAGATTTTAAGTCTATTTATGATTGTGGGACATTTAGTGAAGAGTTGGCAAATACAAAAATTATGTGCGGTGCATTAAAATAATTGTCTAAAATAGTTATCTATAATTGTTTGTTTTTCATAGTCCAGTGATCTACACAGAAAATTTCACCAGCTTCATTTAACATGAATTGATTTAATGATAATTTGTGCAACAAACCTTGAAAAAAGTTATATTTGCAAATTTTTTATATATATTGTTTTAAACATCAGCTGGGCAATGTGTCCGTTGAATAGATCCTGGGGAAGAACACTACGTACCTGTTATTAAATGTTGTATCTGCTGCCCCCCATAGTTTTTTTTTTTCCCTACACAGTAGAATGGTGGTATATCCAGTCTGTTGACCACACCATAGACTCTTTATGACAGGCTCTCCTGCTGCTCTGCAATAGATGCTAACTTTACTTGAGCAGAGCTACTCTATATTTGCATATTTAGAGATCTATGGCTTATAACACACAGCAGAAGAGGTGCTCTTATGTTAATCTGTGAGGCAGGCAGTTCAGCATCTGATTGGCTGTACCGCCTAGCAGGAAGTGGGAGGTACAGCAGATAGACGCTCCCCTGAGGTTTTTCTTTTAAAGTGAATAGTTCTGTTACAGATCTATTAAAAATAATAAATACTTGAGAATTCTTTTATAATTAATTTTACTGCCCCTTTAACACCTAAGCACTACTGACATTTTTTTACCACATTCTTTCCTTTTTCTCTATTCCAATCTCCCCAATTCTTCAACTTTCCTGCACTCAAGTCCTCTGTTTTTTCCATTCTCAACAAAGCTGTTTCACTCCGTCTCCTTCCCTTTCACCCCTTCCTCTTTGTTTAACCACACACTCAAAGTGTAATTTTATTATACATGTGTTGATTATGCAACTGTTTAACATTAGAGACCCTAAAGTCAATATCAGACTTTCCTGATTCACATAGTCACCGTTTCTAAGAAACTTTCCAATTTACTTTAATTATTAAATTGTGCACAGTCTTTTTATATGTACACTTTCTGAGGCACCAGCTACTACTGAGCATGTGCAAAAGCTCAGTGTATACATATGAGTCTGTATCATGTGAGCGCCATCAGCCAATCGAAGACTATTGTGTATACACCTTAAGCTCTTGCACATGCTCAGTAGTAGCTGGTGCCTCAGAAAGTGTGCATGTAACTATCACATGACAGCCATAAGTCAACACAGACTCATATGTATACACTGTGAGCTCTTGCGCACACTCAGTAGTAGCTGGTGCCTCTGAAAGTGTGCATAAAAATTTATCATGTGACAGCCATCAGTTAATCACAGTTATATGCACACTTTCAGAGGCATCAGCTTCTACTGACCATGTGCAAGAGCTCAGTGTTAGGAAAGCATATCGCTAACACAGTGCCTCCAGCTGCCCACGGCAATCGCTCTTCTCCAATGAGGTGACTAGGATGTCAGTTAACACACACGGCTATTGGTCTAGAGGTGGAAAGGTCACCTCATTGAAGAAAGCGCTGTGCCGTGGGAGGCCGGAGGCGCTGTGTTAGCGATATGCTTTCCTAACAGATACAGTGAGTGTAACGCTGTTTTTACAAAACGATGAGAGAAACTCATGTTTATTTTTAGTGACGGTAAATCCTTGCGTTTGTTATACACTTGGGTTTACCATCACTTTAATGGTTCAGATAGAGCATGTCATTTTAAGAGAGTTTTCAATTTACTTCTATTATCAAATTTCCTTTTGCTCTTGTTATCCTTTGTTGAAAAGCATACCTAGGTAGGCTCAGGAGCAGCAATGCATTATTAGGAGCTACCTGTTGATTGGTAGCTAGACACGTATGCCCTGTCTTTGGCTCACCAGATGTGTTCAGTTAGGATCCAGTAGTGCATTATTGCTTTGCAGCTGTCTTTTAACTATGTATTTAAACATTTACTGGAGTAGAACACAGTTTTATGTTAGCAAAAGTGCAATACTAATTTATAATCATTTTGAGCAGCTTTCTAATTTGTAAGCCTAAAGAACCCTTTTCTCTCCCTGTGCCAGGTCTTTCCTCCCATTTCTGTGAAGCCAGATTGGTCGTTCCACAAAATCATAAAGGAAAGGAAGAGCCTTATCCCATTGCGGCAGAAACCTTGTCCAGCTTATGTGTCACCTATTAAAGGTAAAGAAATTACAAATAAAAATCTGTACTAAATGCACCGGTATATTAACCACTTTATGCCGGTAGCAAGTGTTTAACATTGGAACAATGTTCTGATGTAAGCGCTTGAAATCATGTGATCGTTCTATGCCATCCTCACGGCGTTAAAGCCCAGCGCTGTTAGGACGGCATGAAATGTCTTAACGGCGTGAAGCGGTTAACCTTTGGGTTTTTGGGCAAGTATATCTTTCTTAGAACCCGTATCCTAGTCTGAATTTATGTAATATCTGTCTAATTTAGTATATATTTATATGCATTTAAAATTGTGTGTTTGTAAAAATGTGCAATGTTTTGTTGTCGGGGATACACCCCTAAAAACCACTTGAGTATAGTTATCTCCTGTTATAAAGTCCTTTTAAGGACAGGTATACATTTGCTCCTGCCCTGATCAAGCAATCGACATGCAGCACGTTGATGGTAGAAAACTGCAGTATGTGATTCTTCCATAAGGTATAAGGTACCTTATTGGGTATATAAATAAGCATTAATATAAGTATTAGATGTTGTCAGTTTATGGAAAGTAGTCTCGTTTCAACGTGTGTGTGTGTGTGGTTTGCTTTATTAATAATAATAATACATATCAACATTTTTATGTCCCTTTTAATAGTTTCTAACATTTAATGAATATACCTGCATCCTGATGATTAAGGAAATTAAGTTCTAATGTTAAACTGTTTAAAAAAAGATCTCCCTTATACTACACACGTATGTACAATAGGTACTTCTTTATATATAATTATATAACGTATATACACACAAAGCACGGAGGTGGATTGCACTCTCATCCTGGAGTGGCTACTCATCCTATTGCTCACTGGCAGACAGGGAAAACTCAATTTATTCAGGCCAGGAACATCCATAGAAAAGTACTGTAGTATGATAGAGTAAACATAATGTTTGGTAAGTGGTTACATTCCTTAATATTTCTCAAACTCTTCACACATCCCTGTGAAATCTTTCCCAAGACTCTGACCTTAGAACTAAATCACAGCAAATGTTCACACTTTATGATTGTCATTTCTAAATGCATGTACCTTACTGCCTTACCCTGCAAACTGTATATAAATATGCCTGACGAAGGGACCTCCGTGTCCTGAAAGCTTGCAATTGTATCCGCTATTAGTTGGCTATTAAAGGTATCACCTGTACATCACTTTTGTTTTCTTACAAAATGATTTTTATTTTTGTTTTCTTTGGTTGTATTAGAAGTTTCCAATTTTGTTCTAGTATTTACTGCCCTGAGTTTTTACTGCATATTTTATACAACTTATCTGTTCAGTTATTTGCCACATGGAAGGAAGTGGAAAATGGCCACAAGACAAAGATGCCATCAAGCGCGTGAAAGCCGCATTTCAGATCAGACTGGCTGAGCTTCTGAGAAACCAGCACCAGCTGCTGTGCCAAGCTACTGCATCCTATACAGATGTGTATAAGGTGAGAGCGCCATAGATAGGGTCAGAAACATAGCGCTTAGTCGGGGACAGGCTGTGCTGCTGTTGATATAGTTGTAATCCCTGTGGGAGAGGTGCCCCTGGCAGAGTAGCATCTGTAGTAAAGCTGCAGTAAAGCATTATTTCCCTCTACTCTGGGGTGAGGTGAGTGATAAGAGATCGTCATATTAAAGGGACTCACTGCCCTGTAATCAATTCTCCACCCCCCCGCCCCCCTCCAGCAATGGGCTGCCCACCCCCCTCTCTCCTTACCTTCCCACCCACCGACGATAGGCACCACCGATGTCCGATGCGGAGAGGGCATCAGTAACTCTGCCTGTCTATTTCTGTAGTGCCCCACTCGTGGGGCATGCAGACATAGCTTAATCTCGCTATGTTTAGCGAGATTGCAGCAGAGAGGCGCCCATGACGGTGGGGAAAGGGCATAACGACCAGTGTCGTACACGGTACAGTGCTGGTCGTTAAGGGTTAAGCAACTTTCTAATTTACTCCTATATCAATTCATGACATCAATTTTTGGAATTCTTTTTTTAAATGTCTGTGTACTTGCTTGCAATCATAAATAAACATGATGATTGCCATTTAGTTGTGTGCAAGTGTTATTTAATTTGAGCAATATTGTTTTATAAACTTGTTATTTAACTAGGAAATGATCATATTTACTAATTTGTGCAACAAGCATGCACAAAACTTTAAAGGGACCGTCATGAAAATTAATCTTTGATTCTGAGCGTTACATTTATGTAATAGTCCTCTTTCTCTTGGGCTCCTTGGCTGAAGCTTGGTCCCTTTTCAATGAAAGCCTTCTTAGGTAGTGCTTATGGCACGTGCACGCTCCTGAGGCTATGTGCTGCAGCATTTTGTGTAGCAGTTATAAAAGCAACCTGCAGAAGAAGCTGTGGAATGCGGTAGCTTCAGTCACAAACTGAGGTTACATATGTTTTTCCATAGGAGTATTCCAAACAGTGTGTAGTAGCAACAAGTGAAGGCAGAGATTTGCCTGTTGCGACTTCCTCTACAGGTTGCTTGTAAAATATATTATCAGTGTAGTTGTTATATGGAATACTACATTATGTTCAGCATATCATCTTATTCACTACTCTAGCCAAAAGATAATGCTAAATATATATATCTGTTTAATCCAGGATGGCTTTGTGTTTCGGGTTAAAGTTGCATATCACAGAGAGCCACAGTACATGAAGGAGTTTGTTACACCGGAGGGGATGCTGAAATACCGCGACACAGAGGAATCGTTAGAGCTGGAATTAGAAACAGTCCACCTGACTTTTCTAACCAGCACACTGCATGGGTGGGTATCAATCAACAGGCTTTCTGATTGGCTGTCTGTCACATATTGATGGCAGATGACACCAGTAATTATAGCAACCTGTATTCTCTGGAGAACCTGCTTCAGAAGAAGTAACTGATAAAATACTGATGATGTGGTTTTATCATTTTCAGACACAAATGTGCTTAACCATGCAGATATTTTAATGAGGGACTTTATTTTTTAATTAAAGGGCTATAAAACTGCATTAAAAGTACTGTTAGAGAATTTTCATATTGCACTATTGTTTGCTTATAATGTGTTTAACCCCTGCAAAGTGTTTAAGCACATAGTTATTAAAATCTGCTCTTGAGTGACAGTGAACTACTGGTCCTAAGCTGATTAAAGCCAGTGAGCCAATGACGACAGTAATATGTGCATAGCAGAGCCATCAACTGCCAGCCATGTTCAGCTCTGCAGTAGAAGTACCTTTGCAAGGGTTAGACATAGCATTTTCTTAATGCATTATTGTAGCATGTAATACAGTATAGAATTTTATTTTGTCTACTTTTATGTTCCTTTAAATATAGTTGCAGAGTAAAGGCTTTAACTATTAAACATACCAGATACATAACCTTTTTGCATTGTTGCATTATTTTCATTATCTAGTGTTGCCCAATGACTTGTCTTATTCTCTAACTAGTCTCCACCAGCAATACCCAGCATTCGGGGGCACATCACGTCTGGCAAAGAGGTGGATAAGAGCGCAACTTCTTGGGGACGACTTTTCAGATGAGTGCGTAGATCTGCTGGTAACACATCTGTTCTTGCACCCAGCACCGTTTGTGGCTCCCAGGTATGCACTGTGGTCTTGTACAGTAGTAATGTTGGCTTTGCTCTGTGCCGTCTCTATACAAGGCATTTTTAAATAGGGGATAGTGTAGTATACTAGCAATTTTACCTGTGGTGATTTTGGCTGTACACTGACGACATATTTGATTGGTGATACTGTCTGCACAAATCGTGTGCTTTCTGTTGTAAATTTTAGTGATCACTTTATATAGTTGTGAAGGTGGCTACTCAGGCACTTTAAAAACACCTAATTGCTTTTGTGTTAGTAACATTATATTGTGTCCTTCTGTAGTAGCCGGTGAGTTAATGAGGTGTGCACAAAAGTGCAGGATAGTGATCTCAGATAAGAATGTACAAAAGCTGGAAAACTAAATTTATGCTTTCCTGATCAATTTCTTTCTTTCTTGACACGGTGAGTCCACGGATCGTCATCAATTACTGTTAGGAATATCACTCTTGGCTAGCAGGAGGAGGCAAAGAGCACCACAGCAAAGCTGGTAAGTACCACTTCCCTTCCCACAAACCCCAGTCATTCGACCAAAGGAAAAGGAGTGAAAGGAAATAACACAAGGTGCCTGAGGCTTAAATACCAAAAAACTGTCTGAAAACAGGGCGGGCCATGGACTCACCGTGTCAAGAAATAAATAAATTTATCAGGTAAGCATAAATTTCGTTTTCTTTTTTAAGACACGATGAGTCCACGGATCATCTTAATTACTAACGGGATATTCACCTCCTGGTCAGCAGGAGGAGGCAAAGAGCACCACAGTAGAGCTGTTAAATTGCTCCTCCCCTCCCTCCCACTCATGTCATTCTT
Organism: Bombina variegata variegata; assembly: GCA_905336975.1. Classification (NCBI taxonomy): domain Eukaryota; kingdom Metazoa; phylum Chordata; class Amphibia; order Anura; family Bombinatoridae; genus Bombina; species Bombina variegata. The sequence goes on from CAJPDP010436916.1 coordinate 9,948, forward strand.
TTTGCCTACGTTAGTGATAGGAAGTGGCAAAGTGAGGTGTTAGATTAGATTTCTTTCATGTAATTGGCAAGAGTCCATGAGCTAGTGACGTATGGGATATACATTCCTACCAGGAGGGGCAAAGTTTCCCAAACCTCAAAATGCCCATAAATACACCCCCCACCACACCCACAATTCAGTTTTACAAA
>CAJPDP010437156.1:4359-14643 GCA_905336975.1 Bombina variegata variegata
ACCCTGTCACGAAAGGGTTAAAAGGTGCTCCATTGGCAAAACAAAAAAATGTGTTAAATCGAAGTAAATATTAAAAGAAAACGATTGTGTAAAAATCAGCAAATAACTTACTTGTTTTCTTGCAAAATTAGCATTTAGAAATTCTCAGTGTAGCCCCTGCCCCCAATGTTTTAAGGTTCAGAGGATTTTCAACACCTACGTTTTTATTCTGCCATTTCTGGGCATGAGCAAATGTGACTCCCTGTTATCTGTTAACTAGCCTAGAAGTTTTATAACATCAGGCTAAGATAAACCTTCCTGCAAAGGCCTTGTCCTCCATGTAGGGCTGTGACAGGAAGCACAAATGTAGTGTAAATTTCTTTTTTTTTAAGGCACAATCCATTTAAATAGATAAATAATACAAATTGCAATGATTTCTATTACGTATAAGCAACTGCTTAGTGTTTTTTTTATTACAGCAATGAAACAGACTGTTTAATATCCCTTTAAAAGAAGGTTTGCATTAGGGACTCACTGAGGAGAGGTCAGAGCATTTTTGGAGAAGAAGAAAAGACAAATGTACAGTGTTATAGCACTTAATGATAAGCACAATGTATACAAATACAACTTTTAAATCTGTATATCAGTGTATAGAAGATATTTTATTGTATACTATATAAAGTGGATCTTGTGTTGTCAGTAAGTGGGTTGGAGATTGTTGTCCTTTAAAGGGACATAATACTCATATGCTAAATCACTTGAAAGTGATGCAGCATAACTGTATAAAGCTGACATGAAAATATCACCTGACATCACATGTAAAAAAGGAAGATATTTTACCTCACAAATTCTTCAGCTCACCAGAGTAAGCGCTCTGTGAACAGATATACTTCAGCTGCTGTCCAGCTCGTGAGATTTTATAGTAAACTTCCTTAAACTGAATAGGAAGAAAACATGATTGTGCCTGCACATGCCAGATGCACACTCCCTTGCAAGTCCTGGGATTAGCTTTCTGATTGGCTGCTTAAAGTCTTTTTACAGTGGGGTGTGAATTTTGAGGTAAAAATATTATTTTCAGGTGATATTTTCTAGTCAGCTTTTTACAGCTATGCTGCATCACTTTCAAGTCTTCAACATTTGGGTATCATGCCCCTTTAAGTATGATCAGATGTTGCAGTGCTGAGGGGTGTTATGCAACTTCAAATGCATGTATAGCACCCCTGTTATGCTGCAAAGGACCCCATATATTATGTGTGATGTGTCTTCATCACCTTTATTAACCCCGCCAAATATTAAGTTCTAGAACCACTAATGGGTGGGGCAAAAAAAGTTGAAAACGTTGAAAGACAAAGAATATATAATATATGCAGCTGCATTTCCCTTTACTGCTGAACATGGCTGCTACATGTGTGTTTGGAGGCGCATAGTTCCCACATAAAACCACCACTAGTGATCAGAGTGTTCTCAAATCAGATAAGCCCATTACCCAAGATCAAGACCCACTGATCAGGGTAAGTCGAATAGACATGAGTAAATCTTGCTAAAATTATAGAAAAAAAATATGTATGTAAAATTAGAAGCAAATAAGCAATAGTTAAACCACACTATGATGACACTTTTTGATTGATCTTTTCTTCATATTGCTGTTGTTTTACCATGCAGACCCTGTGAAATGCTTCTTGCCAAATAGAAACTTTTGATTAACTGTAATTTGCTGGCCATTTAATGTTTTGCCCAATTTCTTATTTTTAAGAAACCAGTGAGCTTTATGGAATCTAACCTTGATACCAGTTTGTGTTGTGCCATATCATGTTTAAAACATGGTTAAAGGGACATAAAACCGACATTTTTATTTCGAGATTTAGACAGAGCATTTTTAAACAACTTTCCAATTTACTTCAATTATCAAATTGTCTTCATTTTTTTATTATCCTTTGTTGAAAAGCAGGAAGGCTGCAGTTTTCCAACAATGTTATACATTAGCAAGAGCACTATATGGCAGCACTATTTCCTGTCATGTAGTGCTCCAGACATGTGCATGCTACCTATCTAGATATCTCTTCAACAAAGAATAAAAAGTGAACAAAGCAATTTTGATAATAGAAGTAAATTGGAAACTTTTTTTTTTTTTAATTCTCTATCTGAATCATGAAAGAAAAAAATTGGGTTTCATTTACCTTTAAAGTTCAGCTCCAGGGCCGCAATGCACTACTGTGAGCTAGCTGTTTGGTGAGCCAACAATAAGAGGCATATTTATGTAGCCCCAATCATCAGCTATAGCTCCCAGTAGTGTATTGATGCACTGAGCCTACCTAGCTATGTATTCAAACAAAGGATACCAAGAGAACAAAGTAAGTTTGATAATAGGTACAATTTGAAAGGTATCTAAAAACTGCAGGCTCTCGCTGAACCCTAAAATTAAAATTTTGGTTTTCCTGTGCCTTTTTTTTTCCACAAAATATTTGAATATGTGTAAATAGTGCTTTTTCATAAGTATGATATAATGAATTAATATTTAAATTAAAGGCAGATGGTTTACCTGTATTGTTTAATTTCTTTCTAGTTGCATTACTCTGTGTTGATGTATTTAGAGATTTATACAGAAAAATTAGATTTAATTTTCGTAAAATGCATTGATTGAAATCTTGAAAGTTTTAAAAACAGCTTAAAAATAGCCTTCCAATTAACACACCATTTTATATAACACATCATTTTATATAACACATAATTTCAATAAATCACCACCAAATACATGCAGGAGGAAATGCTATTATCAAATTAGATCAGCCAAAGCTAACTTTTTGTGCTACACATAATTCTAAACAATTATCTCGTTATTCAATCCATTAAAACACTTAGCAGTCGATTACAGAATATTCACAAAGAATGCACTTTTCTAAAACCACACAATTGTAACTAGATACACATGTGCCTCGCTATCTGTGAGAACAGTTTTACTCTCTGTTTTCAGGAAATTAATTATCGCTCGTTGCATGGCATGTGTAGTGGTTAATAGTTAGGTTCCTTATTATTATTTATTATGTAAGACGTTTATACCTAAAACCAGTTACTGTTTTATTCCCTTACTGATTTGCATAATGTTGATTGTGTGCATGTGTGTGTAGATGTGAAATGAGCTCATTATGTTTAAAGAGAAATTAAACCCAAACTTTTTCTTTAGTTATTCAGACAAAGCTTACAATTTTAATACATTTCACATGTACTTCTATTATTAATTGAAGTACATGTGTCTAGAGCAATGGTTCTCAACTCCTATTCTCAAGTACAACTAACAAGCCTGTTCCCATAGCAGTGTTATCATCTAGAAAGAGTGGGATGTCACATTCCAAGAGAGATAGTACTATGCTCTGCTGTGAGAATATTTGTTTGTTTTGAGAACACTCTTATTTTGCTAAACACGTGTTACATGATTGATTTACCGTTAGACATGTCTGCTAAACTGTACTTTAACTATTAGAATTGCTTATAGGGGGGCAGGAGTTTTTGTGCAACATCTTAGACAGATGTCTTAGACATTAGCACCTGTAAAATATGCTGTGTGGTTTTCACTGAGTGATGGCACTGCATGTAGCTGTGATGTTTCTGTCCACCCTTGTTTGCTGATATTAGTACCTTATTAGAAACCCAAAGATAAGTAATGTGTTTATAGTTTAATCACTGCCTTGCTTTATAAGCTGATTACTGATATATGTTATTGCAATAAATTCATAATAAACACTGTTAATATTATAATGCATTCTTGTGTCCTTCCCTTTTTTAGTACTTTTGTGACCTTAGTTTGCACTTGAGCCAGCGCCAGGGTAAGACAAGGTTATACCAATTATTTTAGATTTTTTAATCAAATAGTATGATATATGGTGCTGGATTTTAGTTAAAACTTGTAAATAAATAAAACAAAAACTATATTTTTCTAGCCTTAAAGGTATCCCAAATTAAAAAATTTTCTTTAATTATTCAGATAGAGCATGCATCTTTGGTTCAGCATTTGGGTAGTGCTTGCTTATTGGTGGCTAAATGCAGCCACCAAACAAAAAGCGCTATCCAGGGTACTAAACCAAAACTTTGAAAATAGAAGCACATTAGAAACTTGCTTAAAATTGTATGATCTATCTGAATTGTGAAAGAAAAAAAAATTGGGTTCAGTGTCCTTTTTAAGATTTACTTATGTTTGACTTGTTAAGGAATCTTGTAGATATGTTAGCTGAGGTTAGACTAATGAAAATAATTATCATGGATTAATATGTGTCATATTGAAGGATTGGCACATAGTTCTGTAGAATATCACATTTGAATATAGTATGTAGCATTTGTATTCTATATTTATATAATGCTTGCAGAGTAAGATTAAAGTCTGTGAGAAACAACATTTGTGTGTTAACATTTGATACATGTTAGAGATGATTATGGGGGGGAAATGGGCGTTGTTTGGTAAGCATTCTACGTTTGTTTTTAATGAAAGGATGTTACCAACAATATTTTATCAAATGTGCTAAAACATTATCTATATTTAAATTAAGAAACATTTTTAATAGCACTCAAAATATTTTTAGCCTGCATTTGAGACAGCTTTAACTCTTTAGAGGGACATGAAACTAAACATTTTTCTTGCATGATTTAAACAGAGCATACAATTTTAAACAATTTTCAAATGTACTTCTATTATTTGATTTGCTTCATTCTCTTGGTATCCTTTGTTTGAAGATATAGCAATGCACTACTGGAAGCTAGCTGAATGCATTGGGTGAGCCAATAACATGAGGCATATTTGTTTATCCACCAATTAGCAGCCCATTAGCCTACCTATGTATTCTTTTCCACAAAGGATACCAGTGGAACACAAATAAATTAGATAATACAAGTACATTGGAAAGTGATTTAAAATCACATTATCTGAATCATGAAAGAAAAAATGGTGTTTTATGTCCCTTTAAGATCTGCTAGTTTAGAGGAATAGGAAAATAAAATGAGAAATGACTTGTGCATCCCTTTCATAAATGTAGTTGTGTTAAAGACTCCCATTGTTGTTCATTCTGTGACAGAGTTTATTCCCAACTAGCGTATGGTTAAAAAAAATTGTTAACAAGGGGTTATCTGTGAATATGCTTTTCATTTTAAGTATTTAACTTTGACTGTAATGAAAGAAAGATTATGCGCAATACAACAGTGAGAAAAATAATCTGCAATAGCTCAGAAAATGTAATGTTATCTATACTATGTGTTGTACAGCTCAAACTAAGGTTTCATTTATAATGACTCACTCTGGAGGCAATGTCAAGAAAATATATTTATATTACCTTATAAATTGTATAGATAGCTATTTCTGTGAAATTGCAGAGAACAACAATATTCAGTAAACTCTTCAGTAAGGAATAATATGCTAACTACTAGGAAAATACTGAGTGACTAGTAGACATTGTAGAGCTAAGATACATAAGACAGCTGCAGAGAAACTTAAAATACAATATCTTTATTTTTGGACCAAACTCAGAGTTTCATAAAGCCTGAAAAGGACATTAAACACTAAGCAAATAGATAGGATTATGTATTCAAATTAAAGATTAGCCCAATAATAATATACAGATGTATTATTACAGGTTTAATTAGGTACCTGTGTTTAACAGTCATTTTCTTAAAAGACCACTAAATTCAGTAGAACTGAAAAACTGACAATTTCACAATAAAAAATAATGCACTAGAACTTTGAATCTGAAATGAGCAGAATATTTTCTAGCAAATGTCAAAGTCAATCCAATGTCCCTCCCCTGTATCATGTGACAACCATTAGCCAATCACAAAATGCATATATGTACACTGGCATTCAAAAGTTTGGGGTCTCCTTGTTTCCAACATAAAAGCACATTTGATCAGAAATACAGTGTAGACATTGCTAATGTTGTAAATGACTATTGTGACTGGAAAGGACTAATTTTTATTGGAATATCTACATAGGCGTACAGAGGTCCATTATCAGCAACTATCTATCCTGTGTTCCAATGGCAAGTTGTGTTTGCTAATCCAAGTTTATTTGTTAAAAATGCTAACTGATCATTAGAAAACCCTTTTGCAATCATGTTAGCACAGCTGAAAACTGTTGTGATGATTAAATAAGCAATAAAACTGGCCTTCATTAGACTAGTTGAGTATCTGTAGCATCAGCAATTGTGGGTTCAATTAAAAGGTTTAAGATGGCCAGAAACAGAACTTCCTTCTGAAACGCATCAGTCTATTCTTGTTCTGAGAAATGAAGGCTATCCCATGCCAGAAATTGCCAAGAAACTGAAGATCTCGTACAATGCTGTGTACTACTTCATTCACAGAACAGTGCAAACTGCCTCTAACTAGAATAGAAAGAGGAGTGGAAGGCCCTGGTGCACAACCGAGGAACAGGACATATACATTAGAGTGTCTAGTTTGAGAAACAGACACCTCATAGGTCCTCAACTGGCAGCTTCATTAAATAGTACCCGCAAAACACCAGTTTCAATGTCAACAGTGAAGAAGAGACTCCAGGATGCTGGCCTTCAAAAGAAAGATTAAGATGGGCAAAAGAACACAGACACTGGACAGAGAAAGATTGGAAAAAAGTCTTATGGACAGACAAATCAAAGTTTGAGGTGTTTGGATCACAAAGAAGAACATTCATTAGACACAGACAAATAAAAATATGCTGAAGGAGTGCTTGGCGCCATCTGTCTAGCATTGTGGAGGCAATGTTATGGTCTGGGGGTACTTTGGAGCTGGTAATGTGGGAGATTTATACAAATGAAAAGGGACCTCGAAGAAGGAAGGCTATCTCTCCATTTTGCAATGCCATGCCATACCCTGTAGACGGCGTTTGATTTGAGACAATTTCCTCCTACAACAGGACAGTGACCCAAAGCACAGCTCCAAACTATGCAAGAACTATTTAGGGAAGAAGCAGTCAGCTAGTATTCTGTCTTTAATGGAGTGGCCAACACAGTCACTAGATCTCAATCCTATTAAGCTGTTGTGGGAGCAGCTTGACCATATGGTATGTAAGAAGTGCCCATTAAGCCAATCCAACTTGTGTGATGTGCTTCAGGAAATATGGGGTGAAATTTCTTCAGATTAGCCCAACAAATTGACAACTAGAATTCCAAAGGTCTGCAAGGCTGTAATTGCTACACATGGAGGATTATTTGACGAAAGCAAAGTTTGAAGAACACAATTATTATTTAACTTAAAAATCATTCTTTCTAACCTTGTCAATGACTATATTTCCTATTCCAACTCATTTACTGTATGTTTTCATGGAAAATAAGGAAATATCTTAGTGACCCCCAAACATTTGAATGCCAGTGTATATACCATGTACATTTGCACATGATCAGTAGGAGCTAGTGCCAGAAAACGCGCATATAAAAAAACGTGCATGTTTGTTTAATTGCATGCCTTATCTGAATCATGAAACTTTAATTGTGACCTTAGTGGCCCTTTAACAAGGAAAAAGAGGACATGACTATTTCTAATTCTATAACCAGCACCATCATATCACAGTATCAAGCTTTATCTTGGACTCTAGGCATAAACAATACATATCCTAAGAATTACAATTGAGTTGTTTTCCAAAAAGTAACTATTTATTACTACTAAAGCTGTAAAGATTTAAACACCTATTTAGTAGCTAAGGCTAGATTTCTCCAAAACACTCACCTGCAGACTGAAGTCAAGAATCAAGATATATTATTAGTTTTGAAGTGACATACTAGTTACTAAATGTTATCATGGCACAAGTGTGTTATCTCAAGCATATGTGCATTTTTTTTCACTCTGTTTCTCGACCAAACACTAGTCGTTTCTTCAGGCAAAAAAATTTGCTTTTTTGCCTGAAGAAACGACCAGTGCTTGGTCGAGAAGCACGTTGCCTTGTAACAATAAAGCGTTTACATTTTTTATACTATTGGAAGTTGTCTTTGAACTGATTACCAAAAATCCCCTGTCTGCATTTCTTTGGTCTGGATATCGAGAGCCGTGCAGTGAGTCATCACAGTGGAAGACTGAATCAGAGGGATTCCCTTCAGTGTACTAGCCACTGTTAAGTGCTAGCCTGCTATCTTGCACCGGTCAGAGCACTGTGCCTATATATCTGGTGAGCATATATATATCCTTGTCCACTAACCCACACTTGGAACATATTACACTATGAGGCGCCCTCTTTTTGTTCTTTTCATTCTCTCAGTTCGTCCCACACACCGGGTTTAAGAGGAGCTGCCTTTCTGTCCCACCGGAGGATTTCAGCCATTACTAAGAATTATATGTTGCATGGGAACATCGAAGAAACCTTTTGTTTGAAGCCACGTTTGGTAAAACCTTGGAACAATGCAACATTTGTTTTCATCTTTCACATTGTCAGCGCGCCTCTTGAGGTTCCCCTCTGGAACTCTCTTTTTAGTCTTAAATTAAACATAAACATTAAAGATAGTTTTTGCAATGGTTGAAATATACAGAATTATGATGAAACCTGTAGAACACAATTTAGACCCCATACAAGAGGTGAAGAGTCAGACAAGAAATCTTATTTCCAGGGCTCAAAGGAATGTTACAACATTAGGATGAAAGAAAAACTTATACTAGAAAATAACAGAAATTTCATCTTTTATTAAATTAATGAATAAACCATGCTATTCTGCAGAATATCCAAAATCTAAAGAGTATATTCAGAATTTAAAAGAAATGTTTTTCTTCACACCATTAGCCAAAGGTGTGTGTTCCAAACCTTGTTATATGCCATTATGGTTATTATGTATTTATAAAGCTCCAACATACTACCCAGCACTGTAATATTAAAGTAAACAGTTGTGGAGTACAAAAATGAGAATACATTTACATAAATTATTAAGGGTAGAGGGCCTGTCCCTTGAGTCACTGTAAGCTGTTAACCATCTTTACATAAGACTACCAATAGGTACGGTGGACTTGTGAGCTTTCTAAAGGAAGTACAAAGGAAAGCTGAGGGAGAGAAAATGGGAGCCATAATTGTTAAAGAAAGCTTAAAAAATGTAGGAACTACCTTATCTGGTTGTTCTTGATAAAAAAAAAATAGAATCTGAGAAATAAAGTAATAATTATGTCCACAAAGAAGGTCTAGAAGGAAAAACTATGGTCTGAAGGGCAAGACACTAGCTGCTGTTTGCTTGATCTTTCAAATGATTTAAAGACAAAAGCAATCAATTCAAATAAATACAAAAACTGGCCTGATCTTCATGAATGATTAGTCATTTTTAAATCTCCTTTATAGATTTTGCAGTGTCAACTGTCAACCCAGTTCCTATAAAAAAAAAAGTATGCTGGTCTATATTATGAGTAGCCATTTGGGTTTGCAACTGATATTTATGAAGGAAAGGTTTCAACCACTGGTTCCTAAACCCTCTCCTCCAACTGAGAGTTAGCAAATGAAAATCACCCTGGATTGATTTGACTGGTGACATTGACAAGCCTTGCTTTTGCACAACTGGTTGCGCAAGAGTATGAAGCGGCATTGCATAAGTGGAGGCTTGTGCAATTCTAAATATAGGGAACAAATGTGTTCCACAATTTGTGATCTCGGGCAGACAGGTTCCCTACATGTGAACCTTGTTAGTCTGATTAATGATAAATCTACCCGTCAGGTTACTCAAACATTTTACTGTGAGTTCAATATCCATGTAAGTCAAATAGCCAAGGTTTACGTACACTCAATATACCATAAATGTAGCAAGCACAAAAGAAAAGCATAGCCTCTCTTGGGGCCCTTTGTCTTATGGTTTGTAGAGGTGTTACATACATAGGTACACATATGACCTGATACAGTGACACGTGAATGCTCACTGAGACACACACACAAACCAAGTGCAGCATGCGCAGCATATGTACTAATTAGCTTCCCAGACCCCAACCAAGGACCTGCACAAGGAGAAAGGAAAGGGTTTAATCACAAATTGTGGGGATGCATTTAATACATAATGCTGTGGCCAAGTAGCCACCATTATTTACTAAGAGTTCATGACCTTACAGTGTCTAGGATCCATTTTGGTACCTATTGCTCATTGGCTGCCAGGGACAACTTCCAAAGAAAAAAGTTGGGAGGATTATAATTAAAGGGACACTGAACTCAAATTTTGTATTTCATTATTCAGATAGAGCATGCAATTTTAAGCAACTTTCTAATTTACTCCTATTATTAGTTCTTCTTCGTTCACTTGTTATCTTTATTTGAAAAAAGAAGGCATCTAAGCTTCTTTTTTTGTTCAGAACTCTAGACAGCACTTTTTTATTCGTGGATGA
>CAJPDP010437157.1:0-11626 GCA_905336975.1 Bombina variegata variegata
AACACTGTATCTAGAGGTTTTCTGTGGGGAAAAAAACAACTCTTCTGATTTGTCTACACAATGAGTTATTCTCTCTATAATTTGTGCACAGTGGAGGATTTTAATATGTCACAAACGCGTTTCGGCCGAATAGTGGCCTTTCTCAATGTGTATAAAATTGACATTGTGACTGTGTGAATGTGTTGATTTTAGCGTACTATATCCTTAGTCTACCTGAGTAATTTTCAGTTTGCAGCAAGTTAGGAACTCAGTTTTTTATGGCCATCCCTGTCACCTGAAGCCGGGGTATCCAGTTACCGGCCAGGAATACAGGGGGGTGGTTAAGCTGTGTTAACTTTTCTTTGTGTGCTGCTTTATGTGTTCAAGAGGAGACTTAATAGATATATTACGATTTAATATAGGTGGTGATATTTATCACATTTTAATGAGTGTAAATAAAGTTTATGTTTTTAAACTACTTTAAACCATATAGTTGAATCAATTCTCAACAGTATCACAATAGTAACTGGAATGAGTGCTATTTAACCCCTTCGTGTCCCACTTTCTCTCTGATAATTGTCATCTAGCCCTCCTATTAATTCGGCATTATGTGGTATTGGGAAAAGGGGAGATCTAGTACCTGTGATGAGTCTGTTATGGGATACTATCCTGTCCCATGACTCAAAAAAGTGGTTGGGTATTGGGAGTATTTTACACTGTGGGGGGCGTAGGGCTTTAGGCACCAAGCATAATGCTCCTACTGAAGGCACTTTTAATATTTGAGAATCTATAGCAGCCTTACATCCTTTTGATTGTGTAGAACTAAAACACATCTCTCTTGAATAACTATTCTCTGGACTCGAGTTTTGACACTCAAACGTGGTAACAGTTTAAAGAAATTGTGAGATGCCCTCATAGATTGTATCTAATATATAAAAAGTAAAAAAAATGCAAAAGATCCCTTTTTAAGAACTCCGGCATCATAACTACACATATTCCTCTGACACTTACAAAATAAAAAGTTTTCACTAAACAACATATGCATAAAGCGAGCTAGAGTATAAAGCTTTACTACAACTTATTACATGAGAGATATGTCTCTAGTCCTTCTCTCAATATTTTTAGCACTGAACTCATTCATGTGAAAGAAACACCAATAAAATCCCATGGTACAAGTAGATAATGCAGAAAGCATTTTTAAATGTCCACATAACTACTAGCTACTGCAAAGAAAAGTGTTTCTGTAGTTCCTTCGAGAAGCCAGAAATCTTTAGAATATTTTTAGACACAAGATCTTGCAATATAAAAAAGGATACAGATTTGGGAAAACTGTAGACATGTTTCACTGAAAAATAAAATATATTTAGATTAGAGATTGGTTGTTTTAGAATACCTTACAGCACATAAAATTGTTAAACATCAAATGCAATAAAAAAGAAAAATGGCTTTAAACCAGGGCTCTTCAAACTTTTTTTCCTAAGACCCAGTGCCATGATACTACCACATACTTTCACGACCCTATTTTTATGTTTGGTATTGAAATTTCTGAAGCACTCTCATATAAAACACACACACTCTCCTACAACACCCACCCACACTCTCATATACCACAAACACACCACACATTCTCATATAACACACACACTAATAACACCCACACTCTCCCACAGCACACACCCACACGTCACAACCCAGTAAACATGGTGTTGCAACCCAGTAATGGGTTCCGACCTGTGCTTTGAAGAATCACGCTCTAAACAGACAGATAAGTTCAATTAAATTAAAAGAAATTTAAAAGTAGCCAATTGTATTATAAATTGTATCATTTCAGCACCCTCTGGAGAGCACTACATATGGCCATATGCATACCTGCATATCATCACTTGCACTGTGCACACAGCCTGCACGTAACTAGCAACTATGCATACACCTTAGCCCACCAGTGTGCATAAAAATAACATTAAAACTGTAAATTCAATTATACAAACGAAAGATGCGCAAACAAATCCTCATACATTAGCCTTGCTTGAAAATAGGTTAAATCAAAACCAGTTTACATTTAAATTGAAACTGGGAAGAATTTTGTGTTTGCACAAATTTTGCTGTATTGATGCCCACTGAATAGCAGTGACAAAATAAAGTTGGTTTAGTAAGCACAGAATCATCCACTATGTGCAAAAAAAAAAAAAAGCTACAGTAATCAGAAATATTTATCGCTGTTCTCATTAAAAAGACATTTAACTTGTTACAATTTGACCTGTTTCTATCCAGTTATTTTGCTCTTCAACATAATTCTATTGATAAGTAAACAGTTAGGGAAGGCAAACATGGTAAAGCTACACAGCTCAACAACAAGGTACATAAGACTAACCTTTTGCTGTCGAGTTTGATAGCAACAAACCCATCAGAGGCAGTTTCTTGCACGTTTTCATTTTCCCAGCTCTCTGCCATTTTTGTAGACTGCTCATCATCTCCTGCAATGAAGCATAATAATTCAAATCACCAGGGAAGATCCATGCAGCAACAAAAGAGAATGCACGGTTTAATTGTACATAAATACAACTATGTGATCGATACACTACTCTAGGGGAATGATGACTGTTACCACTGAAGAGTCATTATTTATAAAGCACCAACTTCTATAGTTTCAATCATGAATGATATAGGATGACAAGAATTATTCACCCACTCCAGATTTTTTTAAGCCACATGCAAATATAATTGTTATTCACACACTGGAGATTTAGCAGTTGTTAATTTTTATTAATTGAATAAATGTAATATTTCTAGGGAACACTTTTTAAAATCTTCCTTTAGCAAATGATCCGTCCAATAACTCAATACACCATCTATGACATGTAAACACCAATTTCCCTACTTACAACTTGCTTGTAACAATTTTCACCCTCTGCTCAAATCCTTTAAGTATTATATTTTAGTTGAAGTGTGAGGTACATCAAATCAGACCCACCTACCACACGCAAATTCAGCTTCTCCAGCTCTGTATGTGGTAGTTGGGTGAGAGATCTGTGCTATCTTATATTAGAGAGGGCTTTATGTCTTCTAGAAATTAGCATTTGGATGCTTTATGAGGATTCGAAAGCAGAAGTAGGTGGCCACTTGTGCCATTCAGATCTTTTTGCAGCCAAATTGATTCTAGTGAAAGATCCCCACACTAAGATCTGGATTTGCACAGATCTTAGTGTGTGTTTATCTTTCACTAGCATCAATCCGGCTACGAAAAGATCCGAACGGCACAAGGAGCCACCTACTTTCACATTCAGATCCTCAACGAAGTATCCAAATGCACATCTCTAAATGAATTGGGCGTTGGGTGATGACAAGGGGTAGGCAGCAACAGAGTTTAAAATTGAGTCACGGAAGGTGCACTGGTAGATTTTAAAATGTGGACTACAAGGCCCCTTAAAATGATTATTAAATAACGGATAGATTTGGCATTTAGGAATTCATTAGATACACGCAATCAGCAGGCTGGAATCCAAAAGGTTTAAGGTCTCATGGTTTTAAAGGGAGATGGAAGTAAAGATTAAAGTGAATGTAAAGTTTGAGGAATTAGTGCCCGGTTTTTAATAATCCTATTAAAAACAGGGGCACTTTCATTTATCAAACTTTAAATTACACTGCTTTTGTTAAAATACTCACCTTTTCTTTCTGCAAGCCGCTCCAGCGCTTCTCCAGCCCGTTGCAAGCCTCTTCTTACGTCAAGAATGACGATTCCGGCATCCTCCAATCACGGCTTCCCCCCCGGGGAATCATTGCCTAAAGCAACACCGTGATTGGTGGAAGGCCGGAATCGTCATTTCTGACATCGGCAGAGGCATGCGACGGTTGGAGGAAGTGCTGAAGCTGCTTGCAGAAAGAAAAGGTAAGTATTAAAAAAAAAAAAAAAAAGCAGTGAAATTTAAATTTTGATGAATAAAGGTGCCCATGTTTTTAATAGGATTATTAAAAACCGGGCACTGATTCATCAAAATTTACATTCACTTTAAACTTTCATGATTGAGATATAGTGTACAATTATAAAACATATTTCCTATTTACTTCTACTTTTTCTCTTTGTATCCTGTGTTTTAACGTACCTCTGGTTTGAGAGCATGCTTGTCTTGAATACTATATACTATATATAGGTCTGAGGAAGGGGATACTTTGTCCCCGAAACATCACTATTTTAACAGTAAAGGATTTTTTCAAGAAAAGACCAGAGAGTGCAAGTTTTGTGTTCAGATTATATATATTTATTATATTATATATAATAACAACATTACAAGCATTATTGCATATACAGCCAGATTTATCAAAGTCACACTACGCCTAGTTTGCAATGTCGACCCCTGCTTGCGTGCAGCCAATCGAGCATGGGCTGTCAATCTTCTCAGTTGGAAAAGTCCAGCTCATTGAAATACGCCACATAACAGGTGACAAAGTGTGTTAAGAAGCAACAGGGTTAAAAAGCACACTGTATCTGAATCATACAAGTTTCATTTTGACTCATGACCCTTTAAAAAAATACTGTGAATAGTACCAAACATTACGTACAACATAGCTAGACTCATATATGGAATTCTGCGGCGCTATACAAATAAATGATAATAATAATAATATATTGAATGATGATTAAAGTTTTAATCTGATGGACAGGATTGCAGTGTGAAATGCAGCAAATCAGCATCACTTGCACTAAAAATACTAAATGAGTGCAGTCAGATTATAACAACAGCAGATGGATGTCAACAAGTTACATCAACAGCTCGGTCCAAGGACACAGGGTTGCTATCTGATACCAGTATTTCAACACAAGAATGCCATTCTCTTCTACTATAAACAAGAAGTTTTTAGATGTTATAGTTACATCATATATAACATTTAGCTAAAATATTTTTGATATCAGTTGTGTTAAAGGGACATAAAAGTGCAAACTGAAAATGATCTGATGTCTTAGGGCATTTTATTATTACACGACTGCTTGCATATAACTGTGTACTTAACCCCGGCAAACACATAGTTGAAGTCAGCTCCAGAGAAGCAATACTGGGACCTAGCTCAACACATTCAGAGAACTAATGACAAGAGGCATGTCTGTAGCCACCAATCACCAGCTAGCTACCAATAATGCATTGCTGTTCCTGAGGGGCCTAAGAGAACAAAGTAAATTTAATAACAGAAGTAAATTGAGTAAAATTACATGTTCTATCTGAACCATGAAAGGTTAATTTTGACTTTCATATTTCTTTAAACATTTACAACCAATTAGGAATGTTCAACTACCGAAATCAAGTTAAAAAAATAGCACACATGTATATATTAAATAACTAGCTATTTACTGTGAATATATAATAGAACCAAACATTTTCAAATGAGGAGCTACCATATTTTGTCCACTCTAACAGCCTATTTTAGAAATTCCATTAAAAAAAAAAAAAAAAAAAACTTACATAAAACAGAGATCAGTTAGCAAAGTTTTAAAAGAATTTCTTTATATTCATATACATTAGGTCCAACCAGAGTGGACAGGAGTAGGCCTGTTATTATTTAACACTCTGGGCCAAATTACAAGTGGAGCGCTAAATATTGCTTGCACGCAAGCTATATAAGTGCTCCACTTTGTAATACCAGTGCATGATAATGTGCGCTGGTATTACAAGTTAATTGCAATGCGAACTCGTGTTCGCATTGCAAGGAAGAATTGAGCCCACAAGAGCGTGCTTCTATAGCTTCAGCGAAGGAGGTAAGTAGCGCAGTGATGGGCATTTTTTAATATATATATGAATATATACATATATATTTATGTGTTAATATGTATATATACACATAATAACACAAATATATATGTATATAATCATATACATATATATTTATATTGCGTTCTATGGGAACACACAGTTCCCATAGGCCGCAATGTAAAGGCACTTTTCAGTGACTTTTTTTTCTAACACCCCACTCCCACCAACTTTAAAGCCACAAAACTGCCTAATTAAAAAAAAAACATACCACAATGCCCTCTATTTTGAGGGCATTTGGGGCACTTTTAGAAAATTATTCAGATCTAATCTCTAGTTAATTATCGGAGCGCTAATTGCTACCGCAAGCTCGATAATTTAGCAATCCACTTGTAACCTAGCCCTCTGTGCATAGTAAACTGAGTGCTATACATAAATCTCTTGTGGACGCATGTAATCCACCTGAAAGTTCTGCAAAATACCTCCATGGTCAGACACATATTTGTGTGTATTTTTTTTTTGGAGGGGGGGGGTCATATAAAAAAAAGCACTGGTGGGTGGTGTTGTGGTTCCTGATCCTTAGGTTTGACAAGCATTAGTGAACAAAACAAAGCAGTAAACTGGTTTACCTCTCATGTAATTATTCTTTTCTTGGCCTTTGATAATCATAAACCAGAAATATTTATTGCTATTGGTTAATTATTAACATATCTTCTCCAAATAAACACAAAGGCATAAAATAAAAAGTATTAATTAGTAGTAGTATTAATGGGCACTTCCCCCAGAGCTAGCATTTTCTTAATCTTCCAGGGCAGACAATATCCAGAACATGAGGAGCTAATCAAGACTAATCAGTGTGGGGATTACCTCTGCAACTCTAACCCAAAAAGCTTGCAATTACTAACCACTCTCTAAACAACAAGTATAGTAATCTAAGTTAGTTCCTCACCTAGGCTGTCAGAGAGCACCTCACAAAACCTGGCTAGTTATCCCTAGCTACTGTGCCCTTTAGCTCTGAAGTCATGTGTTAGAGCAGGGATCTATACATTTGTCAAGTCCAGAACATTACCCAAAAATGTAAGAACGGGAATTGTTTCATGCTATTTTTAGAATGCAATACAAGTAAGTGATTTATCTCCTAAATTACAAGCTATCTACAGCAGTCATTAAAGTTATTGGCTGCCTATAACAACTGATCTAAAACTCCTCAGATACCAGAAATATGCACCCAGTAACTACCAGTAACATGCAAAAAAATAATTTCTTGGCTTCCAGTAACATATACAGCGATTTAACATCTTTATTGCTTGTAACACACACACGTACAAATAATATATCCTCTCGCCTGACGCACATTGGCAGTATTTATCCCATAAATTACCTGAAACATCAGCAGCAGTGTTTTAACTCCCTGATTGCCAGTAACATAGGGAACAATAATTTTACCACATGAACAGCTCTTAATATATAGCAGAGATTTAACTGCTTGACTGGCAAGTAACAAAACCTGCAGCGGTGGTTTAGCCCTGACTGAACCTTACAGGTCCAGTGACCTGATACATGTGCTGAATGCTGCCTCTTCCTTTCAGCCAAGAATGAATTTAAATAAAAGGGAAGGAGGGCCCTGAGCCAGTCTACTGCATGTTCACGTCAGACAGGTGGAAGTCATAAGCATGGTGCATGCCACAAAAAAACAAAAAGCAACTATAACCCCACACTAGGTTTTCGCTTAAATCTTTTAAAAAAAAAAGCATCATGGTGTCTAGTATTTGTTGAACCCTAGGTTTCAGAACATTCATCATACCTCTCTCTTTTTCCTATGTAATGTTTATTGTATTTCACGACACTATCTGTGGCCATAACATAGTATTATCAGTGCATTCTGTTTCATTCTTTACTTACAAAACATGGGAGATCCCTACATCAGAGATTGTTTGTACATCCACCCATATCTGATGTTCACTGGTCCCTTAATTGTAGAAACTGTCAAATGTCATCCCAAAAGGACTTGGTCCCTCACTAATAAGCAGTAAACTTATACTCAGATTATCTATGACTGAAATTCACTTTCATTTGATTGAAATACACTACCATTAACTGGGGCTTCTGGTGGGCAGGCAATGGTGAAAGCTGCCTTGAAAGGAGCTCCGTCTGGCTTGGACCTTGTTACCTGTAAATTAGTTCCCCCCCCCCAGTTAATTTTACCTGGCCAGCTGAGCATCCTTGGCAGAAAAGATGACCGGATCTGTGGGTGTCTGAATAACACACAGTGATTAGCTGGAGACTTTACATCTTGTCTCCCCCATCAGAAGCTCGCTGCGCAAACAATATTTAATACCTAGGCAATTTGCAATTACACTCACGGACATATAGATATGGAGAATCAATATGTGTGCCTTGTGACATGATTGTCTCCCTTAAAGGCTTGATATTGCCAGCACTTAAATTGTAAACAACCATGCCCCAGCTAATGAACCAGTTTCAATCATCGGATTTTGGTTATTTGAAGACAGAAAGGCATCAAGCTTTTCCAGCTGCAATAATTGACAGCCACCCCTGGAGCACAAAATCTCTATATTTGATGGACTGCCTACAGTTCCGCTAGGTTACTCTACAATGAAAATTAAGAGAGGCTCTTGGTATTGGTTATGAGGACTGGTGAGAGGATATTTTTACACCTACCACTACATCTATGAGAATATCATACTTTCTATATTCACTACAGTGAGTAGGAATGGCATGAACTGTGCAGATATCTGTTAATTGCAGCACCAAGCTAGGAGAAATCCTTTCTATTCTGGTGTGTTTAATTTTATGTTTGGTGCTGCTACACCTTATTTTCATTTTACATAGGAGAAATCTTGATACTTCACTTTCAGGGGGTTGACAGTCTAACTCCTAATGAAAAGAGAAGTCTGGATATATATACTCCTGTCTTTGTTCCTTTTTGTAACTCTTTTTTTGTTTTGTTATTTGCTCCAATTATTGTAGTTTCTGAGTATAATAGAGGGGAATGATTTCTATTTGAGATCTTTATGAGACAGTTTATTTGCTTTTTATTAGCAGTACCAGTATATTATACAGTGAAGACGAGAAGTATATTTTCACCTAAACATGTTTCTGACTTTCAGTTGTTCATAGACATGAATATTGCACTGCTTAATGTTCTCTGAGATTTAGCTTGGAACACAAGATTTAATCTCAATTTTTGATATAAAAAATATTGAAAAATGTGTCCTTCTTACCACCTCTAAGTAGATGCCTCCATTGGAGTTTTTGTTCTTGGTTTAGGATAACTCAGTCAGTTAAAATCCTAACAAAGCAGATTTAGATTTTATAGTCAACCACATGGCTATGGTTTGAGAAATGTAAGTCCATGTGCAAACAATGTTATTTCTTCAACATTAACAATTTGTGATGCTTTCATTTTAGTTTCTTATACTTGTGAGTTCATTTAGTTTTATGGATAATTCTGCTCTTTAGTTCGACACAGGCTCCTTTGTTTAATATGTTTTATAGTTTATTTACAGTTTTATCTTTTTTTCTGCTTCATTTTATTTTGAAAAATTAGGAATTCAAGTACATAATAGTGGGGATCTAATTTCTCAAAATCATCATATGATATGTTAAGGACAAGTTGTACTCACTAAAGACACCCCAGTGAACTGACTTGCATTTCCCTCTCTTTACTTACCATGAGAGCCATAAGTCATTTGTATGTACTCTACCTCGAGTAGGCAAGACAAATACTCCATTGGTATTGCTAATGTTTTTGCATGAATAATTGTCAACTGCTTAATCACAATGCCACATACATAACAACAACAACAACAACTAGCAATAACTGTTGTCCCATTTAGTTTAGAATGTCCAATTAGGAAAACAGATATACCTTCCTTTAGGCAAAAAGGAATATGGTCTTCCAGAATAATAATTAAAAAAAAAACAGGACATAACAATGGTTAATATATTTTCAAGTGATTCTGAAAAAAAGCAAAATTCACTACTTACTACTAGAGTCATACAGTAACGAACGCTGAAGAAAGTTAGTTCAACTCATTAGGTATCACATACCCATAGGTAATAAATTATATAAAAATACAGAGCTGTGTCATTTCTCTTACGTTTGTGAAAATATTTGGAAGGACATGTTTATGTAAATAAATCCATATAAAACATTACTGTTTATTTAAAATTATGTTGCTAATAAGTATGGGAAATATTTTATTCCAAGAAAGCCTTTTATGAGCTGAAATGTTATAAACAGGTTTGTTTTTTTGCATAATTTATACGATTTAAATAATCAATTAATTGCTGAATTCAATGAAAGATTAATAATTTCAACAACACATGATAGTATTGTTAACCCATTCTGTGTGTCAGTTATGATCTTCCTTTTCAACTGCAGGCACTGAAGTCCCCTAGACTCATAGTATCTCTGTGAATCAACAAAGGGACAGTAAACACCATGTAATTACAATGCATTATGTTGTCTTGCTATAGAATAAAAGCTCAGCCAAATCTAAACATTTTTCTACAACAAATTAACATCTTTGATGCAATTATTTTTTTAAAAGTCAAACTCTACCTACCACTTGCCTTATTTAGAGGAGCAAATCCAGGCTTGAGTCAGCAGACAACAAGGCTAGCTATAGCTATTATGCTAACATAAACTGCTTTATTTTGCAGTTGCTATCAGCTAAATTGAATCAGGGAACAATATGTAGCACGGGTATCCTTGAGAAGGGTGCAGTGTGCATTTCCAGCTCTGAGAATTACAAGATCCTCAATTTTTAGAGCTATATTACATGACAAGGGGGCAGAATAAATAACAAAAGTATATTGCAAAGTTATTTTACTACACATAAACTAACATTTTATATAAAAATATCAAATGTTTACTGTCATTTTAACAGCAGGGACAGAACAAATTGGTATTTGCCCCAAATAATTAGGTTCCAAATTGTTTCATCCAAAATTATCTCTGAACAACTGTATAGCTTTTGCAGAAATAGTGCAGACAGAAAGGTCCCACACTACATTATTGTTACGGACACAATTAACCCCTTGGCAGTCACGGGAGGCAGCAATGTCTTGCAAACTTGTTTTATACCCCAGGGGTTAAATTATTGTAAGGGATGTGACTACCTAATTGCTGGTTACATTCCAACTACGAAACCGGAGTAGACAATATTTCTGCCATGAAGTTACATAAGTAAACTAAACTGGTTAATCTGTTGTAGGCCATGTAATCACGTAGGGTTATGAGATTACCCATGACAGAATACTGCCAGTCACCCTCTGCCCGCAGTAGCCCGAATAACAGTGGCAAGTTGGGTGACAGTTATTATTCCCCAATATAGTAGCTGTCATATATACTTTTTCAGTCTCCATACGGAAAACTTCCAATCTCTGATGCCCGCATCACATATTTGAGCCGAACTACTCACCTAACACAAACACCACAAACACGGAGCTCCGGTGCTTTGCCGCGACTATGGCCTGCGGGATGGATCCCTGAAACCACAGCATATTCCCGGCCTGGCACAGTCACTTCCTATCTACTGTCACTCCGTATACACAGAGATGACGGGGCGCTGTACAGAACGTACCACTACGAAACGTATTGACGCGCACGTATACCGAAGCTACGCCTACTACGGGCAGCGCCAGATCCTCCTGTATTGGCAATGGCAACTGTATCTGTATCATGTTATTTTTTGTTATGCTATAATACTTTCAAATTTGTATATCTCTTTACCGATTTGTTTTTATTTTTATTTAACGTGACTCATGCAGGTTTATAGAAAAACATTTATTTATTTTTTGGAATGTTCAAGCAGGTAACAGTGGCGACAGGTCCCAGATGTCATCAGTATAAATATTCAAGTACCACTACACTGGGACAA
>CAJPDP010437267.1:0-10217 GCA_905336975.1 Bombina variegata variegata
TTTAATGATTTGGATAGAACATACCATTTTAAACAACTTTCCAATTTACTTCTATTTAAAATTTGCTTCATTACCTTGTTATCCTTTGCTGAAGGAACAGCATTGCACTACTGGCAGCTAGCTTAACACATCTAGTTAACCAATCACAAGAGACAAATGTGTGCAGGCTCAAACAGCAGCTAGCTCCCACTAGTGTAGGATATGTGCGATTTCTTTTACAACAAGGGATACCAAGAGAATGAAGCACATTTGAAAATAAAAGTGAATTTAAAAGTGTCTTAAAGTGACATACTCTATCTGAATCATTCATGTTTAATTTTGACTTTCCTATCCTTTAAGCATATTTTCCCCCCTGATTTTTGATGAGCTTGGTATTGGTTTTATATTCCATAAGCGACATTTGTATGGGGTCTTTTGTTGTCTTCACTAATAAAAGATAAGATCAGTCTTGTTTCATAGCAACCCAAATAGGTATGTGACATATACATAATGTGATACAATGCATTTGCCATTATAACTGCTAAAAACTTTTCAGTCAATCACATTTTTTAACAAAACACATGTCAACCATAATTCAATGCAAAGTTAATTTTCACCAAAAATACAATTATTATCCGTATTAACAGATAATGAGAATTTATAACACATTTTACTAATTGCATGACAAAAAAATATTTAATTGGACCATTTCCTTAAATCTCATTAGTCTTGAAAAGTATTGCCATGGTGGCATCACGCTTCCCCTGGAAGAAAATGAAGAACTTGTGGTCAAAGTAGAGCCACAATATATCTACCTAATGGGATCACGTAGGAAGGAGAAGAACCCACATTAAAGGGATGTCATGTGTAGTGACATTGCAGATATTGTCAACTTGACTGTGCAGAATGAGATATCTGTTGGGCAATGTCAGAAAAAGGATTTCCGACATCAAAAGGATGGTTTTAAGGGAGAAAAAATAATTACGGAAATTTAAAAAACTTAAAGCTAAGTACATAATCAGAAAAAATTGATGACCAAAATTTAAACAATCTGTAAAAGATTTCCTGAACCTTTTGATGTTGGAAAACCTAATTTCTGACATTTTACAAAAAATGAATATTTGGACCAATCCAATCCCTTTTATGTGGTTTCTGTGTCCCCCTCCCATCCCACAAATAATGAAAACAATGTACGTGGTGAACATGAGCGTTCAACAGGTAAGAACCTTTTTTTAAAATGTCCATTGTCAAATTATGTACAAATCGTTTGGCTGCAAAAAATGTTTAACTTATATTTCAGACAAAAACAATATGTGTCCCGGAGGTGAAAACTAAAATCCTTTTATTTGAAATCAGACGTAAAAACAACTAGTAAAGCTGTGGGTTTGTCACATGATAAGCTGAT
Source organism: Bombina variegata variegata (assembly GCA_905336975.1). NCBI lineage: Eukaryota > Metazoa > Chordata > Amphibia > Anura > Bombinatoridae > Bombina > Bombina variegata. The sequence continues at coordinate 1,385 of CAJPDP010437267.1, forward strand.
GGGTTTTGGCTTGGTGCCGTAGTTGTAGCTCAACCCTATGCCATCACACACCACTTATTTAAAACACTGACTTCAATCCTATTGGCTATAAACAAAATTACAAAAAACCTACAGCAAATATTGTCAGAGAGTAAAATATCCAACATGAAACTCAGTGTGTGCTTGATCTAATTCACAGTTGTTGCTCTTAACACAACTGTACAAAATTCTGCAGAGTGTAGAGTTACAAAATCACCCTTATATCAACCCATATTGTCATAAATGGGCTATCAGAAAATGTATGTGTTTTATAGGTACGCCTGCTCATTCCCAAAATATATACAGTTAAATTAATTAAATTCTGTCTAGGGATACCTTTTATTTTGCATAGCCATAGCTGGAGACCTACATATATTTGTATTTAAATTATCAATGCTCTCCCACTTTATCATCTTAATGCAATATACAATATTGTCCTTATCAATGTTTCACTTTCATAAAGTTAAAGTTAAATGTTAGGCAAATATCACAATCCATCAATCCTAAAGAATAGCGTTTTTCGTGGCCCACTGAAAAGATAGGATGCATAATTTTTCAAAAGCTTGGAAGGCTTAGTTCACAATAATCAAACCGCCTATAAACTCATTATAAGGGTGGGTGCCAAAATCACAACAGTAAACCTTGCACATTTAATAGCGCGCCACTTGTAATGTAGCCTATAAATGTCTAGTACTCAACTATAATCCTTACATGTGGTGTTTTACAGAATAAGTGTTAAACATATAGGTAAAGTCATGATCAAGAAATGCAAACATTCAGCTCCTGAGCACAGCATAGCCAATAAGCCAAACAAGAGCTGCCGTCATAGGTACTCATCAATTACCGACTATGTCCTGCACAGGGTGTTCATTGGTTGCAGCTCTAGTGCAGGAACAAATATATGTATTTAACCACTTATCTGTATACCCAGGGAGACATATTTAAAACCATAGTGGAGCAAAAGTCACATTTGTCTTTGATTTTGATCAGCGTAGTTTATCCTCTGGATAACTGAGAGCAGTGCATCCCAAAAAGGTTCTTGTCACAAATGCCCTATCTAATATAGATATGCTATATAGTTTTTTATTTTTTACAATAAATAAAGTTACAAAAATTGTATAATGAACAATTATACAGTATAATGCATGTAAATAACACATCAAAAGCACATGTACTGTATACCCATAATGCCCTAGCTCAAATGTATGAATAATTAAGTTTTTCTATTCTTTTTGAAGTGAACAGGTTAGTTTCACACATGTAAATTGTTATTGTCATTTCACACTGTATAAAGATATCAATGCAAACACCTGTAATATAAGGTATATTCCATCTGGCTGGCCATTGTATTAGTGATTTCCATTTGTTTAACATGAAACTGGTAACTTCACAATGGGAAACATGGTTTTCTTTGTACTCTGATAATATGCGCTCAAAGATACTTGTGCCCAAGTGAAAAAACTTTACTTTCAACTTGTAATATGAACACACAGATGACTGCAGTAAATTTACGTTATGAATTTATTTCACTTCAGCGCAATTTACGCTAGAAATGTTGCACAAAATAATATTTTGTAGCAGCCATATTGCAATTTGCATTTACATGGTTAAGATACAAGTATATTGCCTGTAAGAAAACAACTCTCATAGTTTTAAACATGCTCTTTTGAAAGCATAAATGGAATTTATTGTCCCTTTAACTAAATTATATGGCATTCATTAAATGACCACACTAACACACTGTTTCCATGAGGAAAGCATAATTACCTTATGTTCCACAAGGGAGAAGAAAAATGAATTAAATGACAGGATGTAAATACTTAATATAATAAACATATTATATGTATTCAACAGAAACTTTATTTGGTCTCTTTATTATTTTCCTGTAGACTTCATTGTTGCTTCCTCTGTTGGTTTCCAGACTAATATATTCTGCCAGAATTCCAGTATCTCCTGCTTCTAGTAGCTGGAAAGAGTCCACTGCTTTAAACTACATAAATATAACAATTGATGGCATACTTATTTTATATTGTTTGTGCATTTCCTTAAGTTTCAGAAAATTCCTTTTTAAACAATAACAAGGTACTGACCATCATATTCTATGGTTGATGGAAAATCACACTTAATCCTGAGAAACATAATAATGGTCTTGCCTTCATAAACTATATGCACTACAGATGTGCAAACATTTCCCTGTCAATTATTTCTAGATTTATAGGCATTTTACATTTTTATTTAGACAAACTAATCTGTGTAAAGAACCTTTTTTTTCCTAAACATATCAAAAGATTATGAATAAAAGCTCTAACTGGGAATTGTAAAAAATGCATAAGTGTCAAACTTGAATTGTTTAGTTAAAAAGTATGTGCTGGGTAAATATTGGCACTGTGTATGGAACTTTTATAGAATTATTCTGGACCAATGGCACCATTTTATAAGATGATGGATTATCCTAGCACAGGTACAGCAAAAGTACACTCATGAAGACATTGAATTCAAACTTTCTTGTGGACTCATACACACCACATGTTTCTGAACTTACTCTATGGAAGTGTCAGTTTCATTTTAACTGCTAAAATATTCTGTCATTGAATTGAAATGCTGCAGCATGTATGGTTAATTTAAGAGGTAAAAAAAAGACCATATTGTTAGGTTTTAGTAGATGTGTTTTTTTATAAAACATGCAGCTGAGTTTAATGGGGCTGTACATTTGAAGAGGTTGCCAGTTACAGTGAAGTTGCTGACAAGGAATGTGTTATTCCATATGTCTGCTTATCACTTATTGGTCCAACCCTGAGGAGGTGAGAAGTTAAGTTATGTTCATGTAAGTAAAGCTAGAAACATAGAAGTGGAAGCCAAAATAAGTATTTTATGATACAGACAGACCATACAGTACTATTTGTTGTTTAAAAACTGTCTTATTTTAACATGATGCTGAGACTGTGAAAACAGCATGATAAATATAATACTAATTAAATTGTGAAAAACGTATATTATAGTTGTGCCTTCTGTGCCGCTTACTGAACATCAAACAGAATCGCAGCTCAGTGGACTAGGCTTTAAACGTGTTAGAGTTGCCAATCATAGACTGTATTTGTATGAATGTACAGAGAAATTCATATAACATAGTATTCCCTTTTAAAATGGCAACATTCACAGTAAGAGAGCTAATTGTATATCTGAGATGTGATGGAGCCAAAACTACCTCTTAGATTGTAAGTACATACAAGCTATAGGCATCGATGATACACCTGTTAGGTATTTGGCCGGCAAACTTAGTAACAGTTAATCATGCATGACAGTATCTAAACCAAGTGGATAGTACAATGTTACCTTACAAGTAGCCAAATCCGAACACCGCTGTATAGCTTCCTACAGAAGACGTCGGGCTGACAGGATACGCCACTCCCAATGCTCGCTATTGAAGTGCAAAGTCCAGTTAAACAACGTTACCTGTTCAGCAAAGGCAAAGACCGCAAAGCTGTAAGAGGGTAAAAAGTAAACTTTATTCATGCATCCGTTAAAAAGACAGGGTGCAGTTGGGCTCATGAGGAACCCGAAACAAACAGACCGTCCAAAGATACTTTGTAGACTAAATCACATCATACAGTCAGAGCCTGTCTTCTTCCATTCTAAATTTTCTACATTTTTTCTTTTTGCAATACATATTGGAGACATAAAACTATAATAAAAATTATAATTATATTTATATCTATATCTATATAATAAGCACTTTTCTTCACATTAGACACGAACATACAAGGAATGTGCACAATCAATAATATTTAGCACTTGGTCACTTTTAGACTTTTGTCTCAGATTTTTTATAGGAGTTATTTCCTTATTTTTACAATATTTACAATGTATTTAATGATAGCACTAAAATATTTTGAAGTCACTGATATATATTTTTTTGCTTCATCGCTTTATTATCATACCAACATCTATCTGTAATACACCAATTAGTAATACATTGCAACTTACTAAGTATAACATGCGTAGTGTGTAACTCTTACATATGTATTCTTAATACTCTGCACTACTTATGATATATACATGTACATGTTTTTTTATTAGGATCCTCCGTTTTGTAGTAATATGAAATTCTAATACCTGAAATGTTATTACAATTTTTTTTTAAGAATAGCGTAAGTATTTAACTAATGTATATTCTAATGTGAATATATTATACCTGATTGTCTTAGTGGAGATACAAGATTTATATAAAAATTGAAGGTTATCATTTTGGTTACTTACATGTAGCACTCTCAGGTTTTATGTTACAGAAGTTTGCATCAGGTGATTCTATACCTTTAAGAATCTTCTACATGTGCGAGTACTTCCGCTAATCACATTGCAATCCCTTTTAAGGAGAAAATGTCTGTTTGTATGTAGTACCTGACGAAGTGCCTACAGGCAAGAAACGCGTGTCGGTCTGTTTGTTTCCGGTTTCTCTTGAACCCAGCTGTACCCTGTCTTTTTAACAGATGCACAAATAAAGTTGACTTTTTAACCTCTTACAGCTTTGCAGTCTTTGCCTTTGCTGAACAGGTAACTAGAAATGCTTGTGCAATGTTAAATGCCGACAGCAAATTATTTCCTTTTGTCTCGACTATTAATAAATCTACCCCAAGGTGGTGCAGTGAAAACAATAAAAGATGCATATTAATACAATATTATATTAGTGATCTAATAGCTATATGCTTTTCTTAAAAGATGCATTTTGATATAATAAAGTCTCTGATGAAGTTTATCAAAGCTGATTGACATAAAGTTAACCTCCTACATATAATGTGTCATTAATAGAAAATATTTAATTAATAGTAAATTAATAAGTGCATAACTGAAGGATAGAAAAAATGGGCTGTTTGGCTTGACTCTAAAAGGAATATTGATATTTAAGTATAAAATCTTGCAGCTTTGTTCTTGAAAATTCTATGTCATGTATGTCTAGGTCTAAGAATACTTTCACTTGCCACACAATTGGAGCAAGATAAATGATTTTGCAGCTGTTCTCTATGTGTAACTGATTTGATCTCCTAAGGCACAATAACAAATGGTTTGTGCATGAAATCTTACAAAACGATATCTTAAGAGTACTGTGTGTGTGAGTTTCACAAATGTGTTGATGACATTTCACCTATCACAGTGTCAAACTTGCTTTAATAAATGTGGAAAATGCCTTCACTCATTTTCCGCATGTAACAATGTAATCATTTCTAGACTACTAGACACTGGTCATCTCTTAAAAATTTCCTTTTTTTCATTCTATTTTTTTTTCTTCAGTTCTATTTTTTTTAATTTTTATAAAAGTAGTTTTCTACATATAAAAATATTGTCAAGACTATTATAATGAAATGAATGGCAGTAAATATGTGTCTTTTAATTACATAAGATAATTTTAACGTAATTAACGGTAAAGACAGATAAGTTGTTAGAAAACACAAATACCTAACACAAACACATGACATGATTACTTTATATAAATATATTCAAGGCCCATATACAGAGATGGCAGAAGCTCTGATCATTACAAGAAAATTGTTTGTGACAAGAGGTCACAATTTAAGGATGGAGGAAAAGAGATTTAATCTCCTGCAACGGAAAAAAATTTTTTTTACTGTAAGAGCAATAAAATTGTGGAACTCATTACCAAAGGAGGTAGTGAATGCCAATACCTTAGATACATTTAAAAATGGTTTGGATACATTTCTGTCTAGAAACAAAATTAATGGATATGATTGCTTGTGTTAAATGGGTCACCTTTTAATGGGATTAATTTAAGCTCAACTGGAGCTTTTTGTAAGTATATTAGATTTGTATAGGTTGAACTAGATGGCCTTCTGTCTTTTTTTTCAACCTCGTCTACTATGTTACTATGTAATAAAGTTATATACAGTTAAACTAAATATTTTATTTACCAATACACGTAGCCCATTCTTGAATATGTTGAATCAATTGTTTGATTCTAGATTGAAAAGGACATGAAACCCAAATATTTGCTTGATACAGATAGAGCATGGGATTTTAAACATCTTTCCAATTAACCTTTGTTATCTAATTTGATTTGTTCTCTCAGTATTCTTTGTTGAAAAGTATACCTAGGTAGGATCAGGAGCTGCTGATTGGTGGCTGCACATATATGCCTCATGTTATTGGCTCACCTAGTGTATTAACTAGCTCCCAGTAGTGCATTACTGCTTCTTCAACAGAGGATACCAAAAGAATGAAGAAAATTAGATAATAGAAGTAAAATTGATTTTTCTTTTAAATTGCCTGTTTCCCATGAAAGTAAGATTTTGGGTTCATATCAGTTTACTGATCTGCATTAATTATAGTATATATACTAGTTTACAAGTCAGATATTATACTGAAGTGTACAGTTAATAACACAAGACAATAATTTTATACATATTTTAATAGGAGGTTAAGATAAAGTTTGAACATTAACTTATTTCAAAAAGCATTATAAATATTTGTCTTCATATACTTGATATTGGAAAAAAATGCTTCACCTAAACATTATTACTGCTAAGATATTTGCCTTGCCCTTTGGCAGTGTACATTGTACCGATTTTCTTGCTTTGAGCTTCCTATCACCTGCAGTTTCCTAATTCCTATTTGTGGCTCATACTGACCCAGGCTATTACTAACTACAAGTACTGTTCTGCTGTCAAGTTAAAGGCCTAGTCCATTTCTGATTACACAGTTGTCAATTCCTGTCCTGATTCTATGTTGTTGACATTGTCTGCCCTAGGCTACACGATTGGAACAACATGTCCAGGTTCCATGTTCCCGAAGCCATCTGTCCTCATTACGTTATTTCCAAGTCCTGACCAGTAAGTTGTTTTCCTGGTTTGTTCCTAAATATAGTATTTTCTAATACTGTCCTATGTGTTCCAAGTTATAGACAGGTATATTCCTTAATACGACATTGACAAGTCCTATCATGCATCACAGTTGCTGACCTGATCCATACCTTACTATGAGTATTACCATATTCTGTATGCTTTAGTCACTCTTCCAGTTTATGTTTCTTCCAAGTCCATTTCTAGTTCCCAGTCAAAACCTTTACATTCATTACCTGAAGCAGTTATGTTTCTTGCTGGGGCTATTATCTTCAGCATATCAGTATTGCTTAAAATATATTTTTTAGTGAAATAACTAGAAGCTCTTGTGTGTCTTTTGTTAAAAAAAAAACAAAGAAAAAAAAAACAGTTTGAGTAGAGCCATAGTCCAAAATGTTTAAATATAATGGAGATGGAAAGTTCTCAAACTTAGTACTTAGGGTTAATGTAGAATTTTCTTGCATTTTCTTCCTATAATAAAGTTTTTTGAGACTAATGAATGCACTATCTGTGCTTCTCTGTCTCACTCCATCATTACATTAGACATTTTGGGCTTGTGTACAAATGGTGCCCTCACTGTTGCGCACAAGCGATATTAGCTTTTTGCATGCGTCGGATATAGCACAAGTATTACAATTTGAAAGTAACCACAAGAGCAAGAGCACAATGGCATTTTACGCTCTTCGACTGAAAACCTTGCACGCGTTGCGGGTAGCGTGTTAAAACAGATGCACAAAACACAACATAAATACATTAAAAACTACAGTTACACTCATAAAAATACTATCTGATAAAAAGGAGTCTTATAAATCTTAAAAAATGTTGTAAGGGTTAAAAGGTTTATAGTATATGAAAAGGTATTTGAATGGAAAGGGCTATAATGGATATATACTGTACATACATATTCATGTCTAAATATGTGTATATATGCATATATTATATATATATATATATATATATATATATATATATATATATAGTAGTTCAAAGAACAGAGGCACTCGCTGTAAATAAAGAAAGCGTGTTTATTCAAACATTAGAGTGAACGTTTTCGGGCTGTGATGCCCGTCCTCAGACTCCTGAAAAGAATAACAGTGTAATGCGTGCTTACCAGTCAGTGGCTAAATAGCCTACAAGCTGTCCTGGGCGCCACTGGCCCCATCACTGCCGCACCGGAGAAACCGGAAGTGACGCCGAAGCATCATACGTCATCAGTAGGGCCCTGGACCGCCCCTGAGTGGTAATGAAAAAAAGTGCTGTTACAAGTGATACAAAAAAATTTGCATTAGTAAGATACAATATGACAATTGTAATATCAAGATGTGTAAGGGATAAAATGTGTATAAAATATACTACTAATATGTGTATGTTAAAAAGACTACAGGAGGTTAATCATAACCACTAGACACAATGTCTATAAATGTCAATATATGTGTACTGGGCTGAGGAGGGAGATATGAATATACCTATACATATACATATAATGAACACTATATAGTCCCAAATGGTAACTAAATAATGGGGTCCATAGAGGAATACCTATGTCATCAGGGATTTTTAGGGGAACCTAGTTATAACTTTACTTATATGGAGTTATAGTAGTCTCTTATCCAATAGCCTAATAGCAGAGATGAACATCATAATAATATGGTTAGAGAACAGAAGCATCATAGATAACTGCGCCAGTCCAAGTGGGTATTTAAGCCATTTGGAGAAAGAATACCCAATTCAAAAGTCCACCTGGCTTCAAGTTGTAGCAATCTTCGTCCCCTATCACCTCCTCTAGGGAAGGGAGGTACATGATCAATTAAGGTATACTTCAGGTCTTTAACTGTGTGCCCTTCATTTTTTGTATCACTTGTAACAGCACTTTTTTTCATTGCCACTCAGGGGCGGTCCAGGGCTTTGGCGTCACTTCCGGTTTCTCCGGTGCGGCAGCGATGGGGCCGGTGGCGTCCAGGACAGCT
>CAJPDP010437377.1:0-10174 GCA_905336975.1 Bombina variegata variegata
GTGATGTGGGAAGCCAAAGGTTTAGGGGTTAATAGCATTATTTAGTTGTGGCAATGTCGTGGAGCGGCGGAATAGGGGTTAATAGATTTATTATAGTGTGGGTGATGTTGGGGTGCAGTGGAATAGGGGTTAATAACTTTAGTATAGTGGCGGCGATATCGGGAACGGCAGATTAGGGGTTAATAGTTTTTTTCGGTGGCAGCGATATCAGGAGTGGCATATTAGGGGTTAATAACATTATGTAGGTGGTGGCGATGTCGGTGGCAGCAGATTAGGGGTGTTAAGACGTGGGGTTTATGTCAGGGTTTTAGGTTTAAACATAACTTTTTTCCCCCCATAGACATCAATGGGGTTGCGTTACAGGTCACAGGTGTTAGGTTTTTTTCTAAAACTCTCTCCCCATTGATGTCTATGGGGAAAGCGTGCACGAGCACGTCAACGCAGCCCTTGTATTTTGTGCGGTATGGAGCTTAACGCAACCATATCGCAGGCACAAGGCGGCTTTTCAAAAACTCGTAATGGCAGCGCTATGGAGGGTGAAATAACGTAACTTTTGTTTTGATAGTTAGGTGGCATGTTTTCAGCGCTGTGCACCATTGCAACTGTGAATTGTTGCTTGCAAGATGGTTGGGTTGCGAATGTGGGTTCTTGTGGCTCCATAGGTTTAAGGTACTGGCAAAGTGTCCTAGAGCTATTCCCTTTGTCCACCTTAGTAGGTTTCTTGTTGGGGATTACAGTTGTAGGGTGCAAATAGAGTAGGTGATGGGTAATGTCCTTTTTTAGTGGAGGGCTTGCAGTATGTTTAAGTGCCTAATGTAAGGGTGTTGGTTTTTAAAACCCTTTTGTCGCAGTTATAGATTTCTGTGTTATTGGCCGCTATGAGTAAAGGTTATGAGTGGCCCTGACCAGCAAAAAGACCCTTATTGTAGGACTGTGGGAGGGAGTAATCCACTCTGCAATGTTAAGGCTGTATAGGCCTTGCAAATGCTTGTTGTTTGTAGTGGGACTTGTGTTGGTGCTGTTCAGTGGATTCCTTCAGTTACCTATACTGATTCAGTTTTTTTTTTGTGGTATTTTAATAAAAAAAAGTGCAGTTTTACAATTTATTGATTGGTTTGCCAATTTGCAGGGAGATTACTAAGGTTGAGTAGCAATATCTTTCTAAAGCAAGTTGATTGTGTTTTTGTTTTTTTAGTTAACAAGATATAAAAATATAGGGGACATGAATATTAAACTTTTATCGTTCAAACAGAGCTGGCACTTTTAAGAGACCTTTTAAATTTACTTCTGTTATCAAAAATACATTATTCTCTTGGCACCCTTTGATGAAAAAGCATACCTACTTAGGCTTGGGAGCAGCAATACACTCCTGGGAGCTTGCTTGTGATCAGTGGCAAGGCATATATGCCTCATATAGGGCCAGAATACAAATGGAGTGCAAAATACAAGGGTGAGGGTATCTCCTTTCTTGTATATTTACAATCCTCATTTCTCCTCCTCACCCCCCCCCCGCCCTGCTTCCTACTTCTATAGGGTGGGATCCACATTTTTTGATTGTCTAGTTGTTTCTGAATCAGAAACATCAGTCCCTGAATCGTAAGAGCTTTTGTCAAATTTATAAACATATACCCTTTTCTTATTATAATCTTCTTGATTACGATGTAGTTTCCTACATTTTCAAACTTTAATTTCTGCTTGTAATCTAGATATGTTTTTGTTCATTTAGTTTGTTCATTTAGTTTTACAAAATTAGGATCAAATTTATTTACAATCTGCAGTGTTTTCTCCACATCCTCTTTAATTTTATCTAGCCTTTTATTGTTTCTCTTTATGAGCATATCAATCATATCAAGAGCACATATAGAACATTTCCCATTCCATTCTTCTAAAAATTCATCTTCCTCTTCTCTAGCATTAAATCCAAGGTCTAAGAAGAGTCTCATACCTCTGGGTACAATTTTTTTCTCAACATAATTAATTAAGCTAGAGTTTCAGCTCTTACTTTAACCTGTTTGGCAATGCAATTTTTTTATTTTTTAAAAGCATTAAATACATTAGTTTCAGATCCACTGACATCTAAATTCGTGTTTGTCAGTGATTCTTTCAACTCAGCCTCCCATAGCTCGTCTGAGAGGGTAAATGCCATATTTAGATGCTTGTGAAAAATATCAGCTTCTTCAACCCACAGAGTAATATAACCTCAGTCCCTAGGAACGGAGATATTGGGAATCCTCCCTGTTCTCCAAAATACAAATATAAATGTAGAAAATTAAGGGAGAGATTAAATACGTCTTGAACAAAACTTCAAAGTAAAGTCAAGTACTCAATAAATGTATGTGCCTTGCTGGATATTAGCCAGCAAAAAAAGGTATTGGTGCAGACCCTCTAAAAATAGATAAATTCAAAAAGGTAAATAGAAAAGAAATTCAGACTTCTAAATGCATGTCTGAAAAATGAGAGGGGATACAGCACTCTTTTTCTGGGGTAATTGGTTAGCTAGACTATTTACTCAAACAACCACAAACTTAGACGGGTTCAGCAAAAACAAATAAGTTTATTTCCAGCGAACAGACTAACACCTGTAAAGTATGATATATCAACAATTACCTTATATCAAATCTCTATACCAAAGACTGCCCGGTACTCCAGATAGCCGCTCACCACCTCAAAGTCGACATCTGCGCAGCCGATCAAAGGTCTATAGCACCGTGTGGGGAGCGGAAGCTCTGTGGATGGTCAGATCAGCTGTATCCTCTGGCTGTGGAGGTCAATTGGGTCTCTGTATCCGTAAGGGTAAAGTCGCTCGCCCCCTTTTGTTAGGCACTTGACAGATGTGCTTAATAAATGGTAGTGGAGGCCGTGTCCCCACTGTTTCAATTGATGTTGTAGGCCCCGGACCGTTACACTGCTGATGCAACTCCGGAATCAGCAATTATCAGGATTCTGTTTTTTTGGGGTCTATAAAGTGTTATTACCTCTAATCCCTGGGTTTTTTAGCAAATTAGATTGCCTTAAATTCAGGTTTTATGCCACTTTTTAAAGAAATATTAACAGAGGAGCTCCAGGCACCCACGTTTGCTCTATTTGCTGGCAAGCTCCATCCCTCTATCCACTATTATTTAAGGGACGTTAATAACTGGTTACAACTACAGTAGGATGGTTTCTACTCACTATGTTATAGTTTTCCTCCTGTACATGCAGTAATCTTTAACGCCTTTCTCTTATTTTAACTTATAACAAAGTCCAGTTGATAAATCTCTGCATTTTATACTGGGTTGCCGCCATCTTGTAGCTTGCGTATTGTTGCATACTGTGTTAGGAGCAGTGCACTTTTACAGATCTGTAATGTTACCGGCTTTTTAACAGCTGTACATTGCATTGCAGTTAAACTCACTTAAATGAGACCGGAAGTGTTACATTTTTGCAGTTTTTGCACAGTTTGAAAGTTACATAACAAATATAAACTTCAAGATGGTGGCGCCCAGTGTGAAGATGCAGAACTTCACTAACTGATAATTGTAAGGGATTAAAAATAGAACAACTTTGAAAACAATTTTAGGTACAGGAGGAAAAACAATAATATGTTGAGTAGTAACCTGCTACTGTAATTGTAATGTAACTTTACTTCAGCAACAAAACCAAGCACTGAAGAGCCTGCACAAAGCTACAAATGCCTTACTCAGAGTTTACATTCTAACAACTATAGTCTATAGACCCTCAGTAAATTGTCCCTCCCTACGTATAGCATTACAGGAAGTGTCCCAGTGTCACTCTGGTTCCACAACTTACCAGCAACAGAAATTTATTAACTTTAGGGATGAATCAGCATGAATTATTTTAAGTGTCAGCATCTTAGCAAACAGCGGTTTGTATCAACAATTCACCATTTAATATATTAATGACGACTCACACATGTTTTATGTTATGACCATAATTAATAAATTACAGAGGGAGCTAACAGAACTTATATCAGATGGAGGCATAACTATCTTGCTCAAGGAGTTGAATAATGTGATGACTTGTTTTTGTGGATATGATATATAAGCACAAAACTGGTCTGCATTTTAAGTAACGTAGATATATAGACTGTGCAGTAATATGTGGTTTGGATTTGCCTAATGCCATTCACATGATTATCTAAAACTCATTTTGTGTACCAAACTGATGGGATAAGGAAATAAAATGGGATTGTTATTTTTGATAGCCATCATTTTGCAATGGTTTATTTTGCACAAACTCATAATAACATCAGTTACAAAGAGGGGCGCAAGAAAAAGACTTATTGCCCTTTAAGTAAAGTTTCTTCAAAATGATAAATGATCATTGATACATAATTATCAGAACTTGAGAGACTATTGACATTTCTGCATATGAATTGAAGATACTTTGCACATAAAGGGACATAAAACCCAAAATGTTTTTCATGATTCAGATAGAGCAAGCAATTTTAAACAACTTTCCAATAAACGTTTATGATCTAATTTGCTTTTTACCCTTGGCATCCTTTGTTGAAAAGCATGCCTAGGTAGACTCAGCTAGCTCCCAGTAGTGCATTGCCGCTACTTCAATAAAGGATACCAACAGAGCAAAGAAAAATTGATAATAGAAGTGAATTGGAAAGTTGTTCAAACATGAATGAAACAAAAATGAATCATGAAAGAAACAAAAATGGGCTTCATTTCCCTTTGAAGGGACAGTATTTTGATATTTAGGGTATTTAAAGTGTTTTTACATTTACATAGCTAATTCATTTAGATGTTATCACAGATTTGAGCTACTACATTAATAACGTGCATTTCAGAGCTTTAACTATAACAATATTATCTCATTTATGTCAATTTTGAGAGGAGCCGGAACATAACTTGCCATTGACTTACATTATATAATTAAGTTCATTTTACACCATTGTTTACTTTTTTTTTTCAACAGTTCCTTTTTTTTCAACATTTCTGTCTCAAGGTCCGTTTTTCCATCCATATTTTAGATCTCTGAGTTTGAAGGCATGGAGATTGAATGTTTAGTTCATAGACAGAGAGGGTTTACTGATTCTTTTTTTGAGACCCTTCTACAGGCTTGTAAGCCTGCGACCAGTAAAGTCTGGGAGGCCTTTATATCTTGGTGCATGGGTCATGTTTGGATAAGGGTTTATCTGCCAGTTCTTTGAAAAGTCAGATTTCTGCCCTTTCAGTTCTGTTCCAAAGGAAGATTGCTAAACTTCCTGACATTCATGGTTTTGTTCAGGCCTTGGCTACAATTAAACCTGTTTTAACAATTTCTCCTCCATGGAATTATAATTTGGTTTTAAGGATTTTGCAGGCTTTTCCTTTTGAGCCTAGGCATAAGGTGGATATTAAACTTTCCTGGAAGGTTTAATTTCTTTTAGCTATTTCATCTGCTAGAAGGGTTTCTGAGTTATTTGCTCTTTCATATGATCCTCATCTTATTTTTCATCAAGATAAGGCAGTGTTTCCTTATGTTCCTTAGTAATACTTCTCAGAATATTGCTCAATTAATCCATATTAGATATTTATAGCTCTATCTCGGGATACAAAATCAATCTAACAAAGTCAGAATTACTTTGGGTCTCGAAAACTTCTTCTAGTCTAGTAAGTCATCCTTTTAAGGAAGTGGGGGTCTTTAAATATCTAGGCATAATTCTTAGTATAAATCCTTCACAATAGTATGCACTTTCCACAACTTCTTTGAATATTGTAAGAGGAAATTGGAGAGCTGTATAAATCTACCTCTTTCTTTTTCAGCACGGGTCATAATAATTAAAGTAGTGTTATTTCCCAAATTACTATATCTACTTCAAATGTAACTTTTATTATCTAGGAAAGAAATATGTTTGTTTAATCGTTTATATTCCTATTTTATATGGTAAGGTAAAAGAACATGTTTATGTCAAAATTATCTTTATTTAAGAAGGATGCTGGGATGGCTTTCCTGAATATCCGTTACTATAACTGGGCCACACTGTTTAAATATGCAGTGGATTGGATCACCAAAGAGGAATATGTTACTTTCTGGGATATAGAAGCGGACTTGGTTTTTCTATTTTCCTTAAATGCGATTTTACACTGCCCTGTAGCCAAATTACTGTCTAACATCATAAATATGGTGTCATTTGCTATTATTATTCGAGCCTGGCATAAAATGTGTACAGAAGTGGGTTCCACACCATTTATCTCTGCCTATTTACCTATTTCTGGCAACCCATAGTTTCCAGCTGGGCTACGCTTGGTGAATTTCCAAGAGTGGAATAATCGTGGTCTTTTCTATATTATCCAAGTGCTCGAACCCCTTACTTTTTATATCAAACCATTTTATTAGATAGTAGCAGAATACGGAATTTTGAGATCAGATTTTTTTGCGTAACTCCAATTACGACATTATGTACAAACGATTAGAACAAAATATGGAATGGATTGGTCTCTTGGAAACTTAGAGGAAACTATTAAAGTTTATAAGAAAGTGAACTTCTCCATCTCCAAGTTCTATGCTGCCTTAGTATGCTACGTAGGACAACAGCAAATGAACGTTCTGATACAAAAATGGAATACATTTTTTGCAGAGGTAACTTTGGATGATGTTCAAATAAGCTTCTTGTTGACCAAAAAAACAAAGACCTCTAATGCATGTAAAGAATCACAAGTTAAACTAATTAATTTGATATATAACATTCCACTAAAAATAGCAAGATGATATTCAACTGGGAACGCATGCTCCAGATGTAGCCTTGACCAGGCGGATCTTTTTCCCTGTTTTTGACGGTGTCTGAAGATACGTCAGTTCTGGCTGAAACTTAAGTTTTGGCTCAATAAATTCATAGATCCTCGCCTCATGTTAAAACCCCAACATATTTTTTTTCTTGTTAAAGCAGATAAAAAGCATCAGAATATTCCTTTAATACTGTAATTTTAATAGCTCGTGTCCTGATTTTAGAAGAATGGAAGGCCAGAGTTGCCCCTAATATTACAGAGTTTGTTGAATAGAGACACAAATGACAATAGAACAATACAATTTGTCAAGTTCTAATGAGAAGCAGATAGAATTTATTTTTGCTAAATGGTTCAGGGTTATCCAATTAATGTCAATGGGAGCGCAAAGACAACTGATTTATCCTTTTTGCCAATCTGTTTATTTCCAATGAAACATCCTGAATGGTGAATTTCCAGTATCATGGTCCAATTAGCTAGATGTCACAGGTCATGTTTGTTTTTTTCTTTCCCCCTCCTACTCGGGAATTACTGGGTAAACCTTTTCATCAGTCCTTATTCATGTATAAGGTCAACTGTATGATTTGAAACACATAGTTGGACACTATAATGCTAAGGGTTTGATATAAAATGTATGTTCGGATTACATCAGGTAAGTTACTTGATACAAAATGTTTTTGAATTATAAGGTTAATGGCCTGATATGAAATATGTACTTGGATTATTTGCGTATGTTTATCATGTAACAGCTTCCATGAATGGCTGGTTAAAATGAAATTTGTTTAGATTACATTATTGCTTTTGATTATTGTTTTTCTTTGTTAGTTATATTTTGGCTGCTGTAATGAAACATTGCAAGAAAATGTAATAACATTTTTTTTTTTTTTTTTAAAAGATAAGGCAGTTTTGAGTACTAAATTGGACTTTTTGCCTAAGGTTGTGTCTTCTGACAATATAAGTTGGGGAATTATTGTCCCTCCTTTGTGTCCTAATCCTAAGAATACTTCATTCTCTGGATGTTATTAGGGCTTTGAAGTATTATGATGATGCTACAAAGGAATTCAGATAAACTTCTAGTTTGTGCATTTTGTTGGTTTCAACAAAGAGCATGAGGTTTCTGCTGTTTCTTTGGATTCTTGGTTAACGATATTGATCCATAAAGCTTACTTGGAGGCAGATCTGCATCCTCCAATTTGGACTACTGCTCATTCTACCAGATCTGTTGCTACTTCTTGGACTTAAAAAGAATGCAGCTTTGGTTGACCAGATTTGCAAGGCAGCTACTTGGTCTTCTTTGCATACTTTTTAAAAATCTACCATTTTGATGCTTTTGTTTCTTCTGAATCAGCCTTTGGTAGGAAAGTTCTTCAGGCAGTTTCTTTGCCTGTGGGTTGAGTTTTATAGTGCATTAATAGTGCCTTTTTTAGGCTCTATTGGGGTTGTGGATTTAGTTTCTCAGCTAAAAAAAAGATGTCTCTTAAATCCCTCCTATGTTATCACTCGTGTACTCCACTGCATGGGTATTAGTTCCCAAAAGTAATGGATTGTGGACTCTCACCACCTGTATGGAAAAAAACATAATTCACGAGACCCCATCCTGTGTTTTATTCTGGTGTTAGTATATTCTTTTGTACACATCTTTTTTCCCCTGGTCCTCTCTTGTTTGCTCTAGTCATACCTCTTGGTGCTTGGCTATACTTTTGACTACGGTACTGGTGAGGTGGGAGGGGTTTTATAGAACTCTTGGAGTTTGGAAATCTTTGCCTCCTCCTAGTGTCAATTCCCAGGAGTAATGGATTGTGAACTCTCATTGTGTTTTGTATCATCTGTTACAAACAACTTCCTTCTCAAAGGCCACAAGCCTCATCCACTGGTCTTTTGCTGTGGGATGTGACTAATTACTGTAATCAGAAGTCATGTGATGATGTACTACTTTACAGAAAGTATAGCAGAAGGCTCCAATAAAAGTAATTCTAAAAGTGAATAGGGAATGTATAGATTTAAGAGGGATAGAAGATGGTGAACAAGATGTCTGATACCAAATTATTATGGTGTTACTGCTTAAACAGAACTATATGTTTAACCCCTTTGTTGAAATAGTCATGTTTAAGCAATAGTGAGATAATAAAATGCTCTATCATGTTAAAGTGGTTTATTACTGCTCATTTATGTTTCATTGAGAATTCATTGTAAAGATTAGAAGTAGGTAAAGGTTTTCAATACTAAAGTCTTGTATCCCTTTGTGTTTTATGGGGGGTGTGGGCTCTCATCAGACACTGAAGGGGGTGCTTAATTGGGGCAGATGATCACCATTACTATAGTGACAGCTTGAAAAATAGAGGGTTGTGACCCATTATTTAAAAGAGGGAAAATCCATCTTTCACCTTAGGTGCCACATATCCCTCTAATTTAATTAGGGGTATATAAGGTCTCTGTAGTAGCCCCTTCTGCCACTACTAGAAATTACCTGATTCTTACCGGAGTAGATGATGTCTCTTTTAATGGTGATCAACTGAATTATATGACGCTTATTTGAAAGGCAGCAGTCTGCAATATCAAATGAGAGGCTGTTTGCCCCCTAGCATAAAGAGTGGGAAGCTATGGGGTCCATTTGAGACTCATTTTGGGAAAAACATCACTTTAAATGCTAGTATAGGTTATGCCTTTAAACCCCTCCCCATATCTACTACTAAAGGGACTGCAGGGAATTCCTTGTCAGATCATCATGCATGCACGTGGTGACAGGTAGTATACTCACTACAAAAGGGATGGGAAAGGAAACTGCAGTCTCCTATTCAGAGCCCAATGCTACTTGATTAAAGTGTAATGCAGGGCACCAGGTGGGGTAGACAGCAGGGGGGGTATGTGTGCACCCTTAAAAATGTTAAAATATAATTTCTATTTAGGTTTAGAAGACAGAGTTTAAAAAATAGCTGTGTCAGTTTGCTCGTTGTGTTCTACTATTCTCAGGCTTACTGTACTTTACATACTATGAGCAATCGCATAGTGCTAAAAAAAGATAGATAAAGCAACTCATAAAGTGAATAATTTTACTTATCTGAACTATGTAATTCAACTAGACTTTTGTTATTGTACAGTCTGATTAAGTCCATTAAATATAGCCCAAGGCATTTCATTAAAGGGACATGAAATCCAATTTCTTTTTCATAATTCAGAGAGAGCATGCAATTTTAAACAACTTTCCAATTTATTTCTATTACATGTAGAAAACCCTATATCCAAACTTCTTTGGATTTCTGAATATTTTGGATTTTGGAATATTTCACCTGTAAAATGAGACAGTTTGGAGAGGGGATAGAACCACGTGTAAACAACAATATCTTATGTCATTTAGGCAATATTTACATAATACAGCTTATACATGCAACCTAAAGTTAGTTTTATATCATTTTTAAAGGGATAGGAAAGTCAATATTAAACTTGCATGATTCATA
>CAJPDP010437378.1:0-18572 GCA_905336975.1 Bombina variegata variegata
TGAGCTGAGGAGATTGTGAGGTATAATATCTTCCTTTTTTACATAGAGATGCTCAGGTGATATTTTCCTGTCAGCTTTTTACAGTTATACTGCATCAGTTTCAAGTGATTTAGCATATGAGTATTGTGTCCCTTTAAGGTAAAAACAGTTGTACTTCAGATAGAGCATGAAATTTTAAAGGGACATTGCACACTAGAATTTTCTTTGCATTAATATTTTGTAGATGATCCAATTATATAGCCTATCTGGGGGTGTATTTGTCAAAATATATAGGTGGGCTTATTTTTAAATAACATTGTGCTGATTTTCAGACTCCTAACTAAACCCTAAAGTTTTAGATGTATACTGATTTCTACAGACATCAGACTGCTTCTGTTTGTATAATGGATTTTTCATATGCAGGGGAAGGGGAGTGTCTGATCTTCCTATTTTATCAGCCCATTTCTTTGAATAAACACCATTAGGGGGCGCAAAAGGCGTCAGACTGTCACCCTCTGTTTGGCCACCATGTCTGGTTGTGTATTTTATTTTTAAGAAGTTCTAATAAATGCTGATTTTATACTTTCTACACACCTTGTAGTGTTTGCATTTTTGGTTCTCTGGCAGATCTAAAATGATCCTCCAGCACTGTTAGATTCCTCACAAGATTCTAGAAAGTTACATTTTCTATACTTCTCTTAAGGGCATCCCCTGCCTTTCTGGATGTGGAGAGACAAGCTCACTGCAATATAGCACTGCAGGACATGTAAAGTTTGTTACATTACTACTTTGTGCTTTGCATTTTATATCACTTTAGACTTCATATCTTGTTGTTTAAGGTTTATTAAATTTAAGATGTGCACTTTCTATTTTGTATTTTAAAGCATTTAGATTAGGCATACAGCAGTGTATTTATGCTTTTAAAGTCCCCGTGTAGTTTTTTTCAAATTAGGAGAATACTTTGTATAATTATGTACATCTTTTATAAATTGTACTGAAATTTTTATTTCTTCTATGTGAAATTAGCCTGACAGTTTCAGAAAGTGGGAGGGATAGAATACTCAGGGTGTGTCTGAATCTCTCAAAACCCCACAGATTCAACACATTAAATTTGGAATCCATATAAATATATATTTTCATACTGGGAATAGAGAATTCACAAAATTATAATTTCTCTGACCTTATGTCATTTAATCTTGGTACAAATAAGAAGTCCCATCAATACTGTGAGGTACCTAAAAGAATTTTAGAAATGCAGATTTGATCTTGAGAGCTGTTTATGTTTATCTAGCTGTGCAGGGTTCTGGATTTGTAGATTAGACACATACATTGTAATGTAACACACTGAAAAAATAAAGATTTTGAGGCCTATTTATCAAAGGTCTGTCGGACCTGATCCGACAGGTCCGACAGACCTCGCTAATTGCGGCCGCCAGCAGGGGAGTGTCAATCAACCTGATCGTACTCAATAGTGTTGAATTGTGGCGATCTCTGTCCGTCTTATCAGAGCAGGCGGACAGGTTATGGAGCAGCAATCTTTAGACCGCTGCTCTATAACTTGCGTTTCTGGTGAGTCTGAAGACTCGCCAGAAACACGGGCCCTCAAGCTCCATTCGGAGCTTGATAAATGGGCCTCAGAGAGTGATTCCTCTCCATACTGGATAGTTTATGATCAACAGACCACTGCTAACAAAAATAAAATAAAATTACCAACCTGCTGAGAAATTCATCATTAGATATCTACAAGCTTGATTAAACAAATTAATGTGAAAACAAATATTCTCCTCTGTTGGAAATAAAGATACAACTGCGTTTCAGCACTCACGCCAATACAAACACACACTCATACACAAGCTACACATGATGTGATGCATATATTTATCTCACCTTTTACTTATTCACACACAGCAATCTCTATACACAATAGGGAAATCAATTTACCAGCTCAAGTTGTGATGACAATCGTAGCTTCCTAGGGGACATACTTATATACCAATATACTATCCCAACATACTCCTACCTACTTAAATCAGATGTAAATAAACTATGGGCTAGATTACAAGTGGATCACTAAATTATTGCACTCCTGCAAACGGGCAAATTTGCCCATTTGCAGGAGCGCAATAATTAACCAGCCATTACAAGCGTATGGTTATTGCTACTGCAACCTCATGGTAGCAATTAGTGCTGCAAAAATGAACCAAAGACTAGATCGCTGATTAATTTTCTAAAAGTACACCAAATGCCCTCAAAATAGACGGCATTGTAGTTTTTTATTTAAAAAAATTTGGCATTTTATTTTAATAAAAAAAACTGCACTAGGCAGTTTTAGGGCTTTAAAGTTGTTGGGAGTGAGGTGTTAGAAAATAAAAAAGGCACTGAAAAGTGCCTTTACATTGCGGTCTATGGGAACTGTGTGTTCCCTGTAAATATATATGTATATGTAGATATACATATATATTGATGTGTTAATGTGTCTATAGACACATATAAACACATAAATATATACAGTATGTATATATTCAAATACATATATATTAAAAAATGCTGCCCATCGCTGCACTACATACCTCCGTCACTGCCCTAGGTTCTGATGCCAAGCTCACGTTTGCATTGGGATTAACTTGTAATACCAGCGCACATTATCATGAGCTGGTATTACAAAGTGGAGCGCTAATAGCGCACCATTTGTAATCTAGCCCTATGTACATACATAAAGAAATAAGAGAATTTTTTTTATTCAAATGACAATATAGCAATAAGAGTGGAAGACATGAGGGAAGATATATTGAACATATAGTAGCATGGTAGATGAGGTTGAAAGAGGACAGAGCTTCCTCCAACCCTGTATTAGGCCTTGAATATATTTATATAAAGTAATCATTTTGCCTCTCAAGCACCTAGAGAAAACAGACCCAGTTTGGCTAACCTCTTCAAATAGCTTAACTTCTCCATTCCCCTTTATTAGTTTTGGGGCTCTTCTCTGAACTTTTTCTAAGTCTCCAATGTCTTTTTTTTGTCCCCAGAACTGCACTCTATACCCAAGGGGAGGTCTAACCAGGGATTTATATAGTGACAGAATTATTCCTTCCTCTCTTGCATCAATGCCTCTTTTAATACATGTTAGTATCTTATTACCCTTAGAAGCCAATGCTCTGCATTGTGCACCCATTTTTAGCTGGTTATCTATAAGTACTCCCAAATCCCTTTCCTCCTCTGTTTTGCTATATCCAGTCCTATTTAAATAATAAGTTGCCTGCTTATTTTTACTTCCAAAACGTAGAACTTTACATTTTCCAGTATTGTATCTCATTTTCCATTTACCAGCCCATTCTTACATTTTTTGTAGATCCCCTTGTAAAGCAATTTCATCCTGCACTGACCTAATGACCGTACACAACTTTTTATCCTCTGCAAAATAGAGATGTTGCTATTTAATCCTTGCTCCAGGTAATTAATAAACATTAAAAAGAATAGGGCCCAGTACTGATCCCTGGGGACTCCACTGTTTACCTTAGTCCAATCTGATTATGAACAATTTACTACTACTCTTTGCTCCCTGTCTTGTATCTAGGTATTTATCCATGAGCTAACATTTTCAGCTATTCCCAGTCCCTTCATTTTGTACAATATTTTCTCATGTGACACTGTATCAAAAGCCTTTGCAAAATCCAACTGTATCACACCATCTGATTCCACTTTATCTGTATTTTCCCTTACTTCCTCTAATCTAATTAGATTTGTTTGACATGATCTATTTCTCATAAAAACCATGCTGATTTGAACTCGATATAATCCTTTATAATCCCTTCAAGTATTTTGCCCACTACCAATGTAAGACTAACTGGTCTATAGCTTACTGAATCAGCCCTGTTTCCCTTTTTAAAAAATTGACACCAAATCAGATTTAGGCCAGACCAGGGGTACTATGCCTGAGGATAATGAATCTTGAAAAATTAAGATTAGTGGTTTGGCTATAAAAGTGCTAAATTCCCGTAAAATCCTTGGGTGTATTCCATCTGGAGTTTAATTTACCTTAAAGGGACACTCAAGTAAAAATTAAATTTTCATGATTCATATAGAGCATGCAAATTTAATCAACTTTCCAATTTACTTCCAATTTACTCTTTATATTTACACTTTTAAGTCACCAACTCCTACTAGCATGTGCAAAATTCACAGAATATATGTGATTGGCTGATGGCTGTCACATGATACATGAGTAGTGGAAATAGATACTACTGTGAATGCTGTGAAGCATTGCCCTCACAAGAGAGCGCCTCCATAGGATCCAATGAGAGCCTCGTTCTTATGCCGTGACACATGGCATGAGAACTTAGCGCAGCGAAGGGGGTAATTAGCGCAGTGATGGCAGCAAAGTGTAAATATATATGAATATGACTTTATGCATATACGTTTATTATACACATATTAACACACAAATATATATGTATATAATTACAGAAAATAAAGGGAGAGGTTAAGTACGTTTGAACAGAACTTTTTTTTTTTTTAAATATTTTTTATTAGGACATATGCAATACAGTCATAATGAGAAACATTGTATATCAATATTATATGAACAATAGCAATATCCAATAGATCTTTTATAATGATGAGACGGTCTCAGTATAGTACAGGTTGCACAATATGAGAGCTTAAACCTCACAAGTCCCATCAAAGTCTAATGTCCTTCAATACAAACAGGAAGACAACATTTGTGTTCAACAGTAATACGTAATTATGACAGTATAATAATCATAAACTAGCAAATGATTAACATATTTCAAGGGTAACTTATAATAAGCAAATATGGATTAACAATGAAAACAGCTCAGTAAATTATTCCATATCTAGAGATCTTCAACTAATATGATATCTCCGAATAGAGATAAGAAGAAAGAAGTGGTGGAATATATTAGTAGAAAGAAGAGAAAAGAGAAAGAAAGAAGAGGAGAGAAAAAAAAAAGGGGGGAAGGGAGGGAGGAGGGGGGAAATTACATTATTAAGGGTGGGTGAGTAATGTATGATTACAGTTCCTTAGTGACTAAAAGTTCTGGCCATGTTACCGAACATCACTATAGTTCGGTGTCCCAAACAGCTGTGGTAAAGGCCGCAGAATCTGAGGAAAGCTACCCAGGACTATAGTCCCAGACCAAGGTATGGAGATCTTCAGAGCCATGGATATGAGAAACATATGCTTCCATTGATTTGAGATATCTCAAGGTATCCGTGATTTGTTCCCAAAGTGGAGAGGTCGGTTGCAGCCACATTTTAGCAATGGATAGCTTAAGTGCTAGGAATAAGTAGACACAGAACAATTTCTGCGGGGTAGGTAACTTTGGAGGGAAGATGTGGAACAAGCCCACACTGGGTGTTGCTGGTATTGAGATGCCTTTTGTATTACAGTATTGAACTGCTTTTTGCCATAGTGGTGCAATGACCGGGCAAGACCACCAAATGTGGGCTGGAGTGCCTAGAGCATCACAACCCCTCCAGCATTTGGGGAAGTTGGTGTGCGATATTTTAAATAGGCGGACCGGCGTCATGTGCCACTGCAGTAATACTTTGAGAAATAATTCATAGAGGGTGACACAATGTGCTGTTTTTTTAGTCAATCGAATTGCTAGATGCCATGCTAGTGGTTCATGGGTTATATTCAAGGAGGATTCCCAGTGTTTTATCGGTGAGGATTTATAGAAAATTGGAGGGCGAAGAATATCCTGGTAAGAGGACGAAAGCAATTTTTTAAACGACATTTTTAAGTCCCATTTCATCTCCCACTTGGTTTTAGATCGCAACGGGTCTTTGTCAAAACCCCAAGATTTAAGGAAACTCTGTAATCTCCAGGACTCAAAATGTAAGAGTAAAGGTGGGTTGTACTTCTGGATAAAGGCCTGATGTGAGAGTAAATGGGTCCCTTCATATAGATCAGATACATTGATAATACCCAGGTCTGACCACAGGGATGGATGAGTATCTGGTAATGCCAAAAGAAGCCCCTTTATCTTGTGAGACGGAGATGGATGAGGCGCAATTGTGGGTAGATTGTGAATTTTGTCCCAGAATTTCAAGTTGGAAACTATAATGGGATTGACTAAAATAGTTTGCGGCCTAGCGTGCTTAGGAAGCCAAATCAGGTCCTCGAGGGAAACCCTGGCGGGAGTGAGGCCTGTTCTAGTTCTGCCCATCTACTATTAGCTGGTATACCCCATTGCGTCACATGGGAAAGGCGAGCGGCCTCATGATAGTAGAGAATATTAGGGGCAGCCACCCCTCCGGCAGTTACAGGTTGCTGTAAGGTACTTGTAGCAATTCTAGGAACCTTATTGCACCAGATAAATTTATTACATTGTTGTTGGAATTTACGGATCAAAGACTTGGATATTGGAATAGGTAGAGATCTAAATAGGTAGGTCAGTTTGGGTAAAAGACTCATCTTAAATGCAGCTATGCGACCCATCCACGACAAAGATGGAACGTTCCAGGTTTTCGTGGACATTGCTATTTCAGACAGTAAGGGGGAGAAATTTAAAAAGAGAATAGTGGGGATACTATGTGACAAAAATACACCCAGGTGTTTAATATGCGAGGTAGACCAGCGGAATTTGTGTCTCCTCTTCAATTCAGTTAAGGTGTCCTCAGGAATATGAATAGCATAAGCCTCTGTTTTAGAGACGTTAAGCTTATAGTAGCTAATTAGAGCGAACTTCTCCAATAGAGAAAAGAGATGTGGCAGAGACTTGACCGGGTCTGAAAGTAGTATCGTCAGATCATCAGCAAACAAAGCCGTAGTCTGGGTTGTGTGATGTATATCCACTCCCTTAATTTGGGGGGATGACCTAATGGCAGTAGCTAACGGTTCCATAACAAGTGCAAATATGAGCGGCGATAGGGGGCAGCCTTGCCTTGTTCCATTTGTGATTCCGAAGGGATCAGAACAGAACCCAAGTCCTCTGACTGAAGCAGAAGGATTAGAATATAGGGCTGCTATAGATGTTATAAATGAAGCAGGCAAACCAAACCTTCGCAGGACCGCAAACATACATTCCCAGTTCACCCTGTCGAAGGCCTTTTCTGCGTCAAACGACAGGGTGACACAGGGCAGACCTAATGTATTAGCTTCGAAATATATGTTTAACAATCTTCTGGTATTGTCAGGCCCTTGGCGGCCTTTGACAAAACCCACCTGGTCGCAGTTGACTAGAGATGGTAATAAGAGATTGAGGCGCGCAGCCAAGATTTTTGCATATAGCTTGACATCTAAATTTAATAATGAAATCGGCCTGTAGCTGGAACATTCAGTGGGATCTTTTCCTTGTTTAGGGAGCGTAATAATGGTGGCCTGTAGGAACTCGGCAGGGAAGGAGCTGCATGAGCTCGCCCTAGAAAAAAAACGCAGTAAAGTTGGGATGAGCTGTGCTTGAAATATTTTATAAAAGATGTCTGAGAAACCCTCCGGCCCTGGTGATTTAAAGGCTTTAAGGGAGAGGATAGCAGTTTTAATCTCGGCACTGGAAATAGGGGCCTGTAATGCCTCTACCTGAGTTTCATGAGTAACGGGAAGATCAAGCGTGGAAAGAAAGTCAGCTATACTATCTAACGTCAGAGGAGGGGTCGCATTGTCTTTTGATAGATTATAGAAGGACGTGTAATAATTTGCAAAAGCTGTACCTATCTCTCTCGGGTGGGTCACGTATTGGCCTCCTGTTTTCAAAGAATGGATGCGAGCCGCCGCCGTACATTGACGTAACCGATTGGCTAAAAGCCTGTCGGCTTTATTGCCTTTGTAGTAGAAGATCTCTTTGAGTCTAAGAAGTCTACTTGCCGATCTCTCGGTTTCCAATTGGACTATTTTCGTCTTGAGATTTACGAGTTGTTCGTGTAAGTGCGGTGTTGGGTCATTTTTGTGCTCAGCAGTGAGTTTGCGGAGAGTTACCATTAACTGGGCTAATGTTTCGCATCTAGTTTTTTTTTGCGCCACTGCAATTTTAATAAAAGACCCCCTTACATACGCCTTTAGAGATGCCCATAATGTAAAATCATCTACTTCTCCATTATCATTAATTTGAAGAAACTCAGTTATATCTTTAGTGATACAAGCTACTGTGTTAGGATCCAAAAAGACAGTTGGCGAGAGTCGCCACACTGGTGTGCATTGTAGTTCCAATGGTGATTTAAGAATGATGTGCACAGGGTCATGGTCAGACCAAGGGCATTGGAGGATCCATGATCTGGAAATACAATCCAAAAGTCTTGGTTCGCAGAAGAAGAAATCTATTCGCGAATAAGAGTGGTGAACCTACGAAAAATAGGTATAATCTCGAGAAGTCATATTAAGAGCTCGCCAAACATCGAACAAATTGAATTGAGACATGAGATTCTTAAATTTATATGATAAGTCAACTAAGGCTTTATCACACTTACGGGATTTGTCTGATTTTTTATCTAATGAAGGGTCCCAAACAGTATTAAAATCCCCTGCAATGAGGAGAGAACCCTGTTGTAGGCTGTCCAGTTTATTCAAAAACTTGCGCAACATCATTATATGTTGTTTATTGGGGCCATAATAAGAAGCCAACGTATAGACCACACCATCTAGTTTGCAAATGAGAATTAGGTACCTACCCTGCGAATCAGTTTCTATATGAATAGGTTCATATGCTATATCCTTGTGGATAAGAATAGCGACCCCTCTTGATTTTTGGGAAAAACTTGCCGTCTCCACCACCGGGAACAACCTGGATTGCAAAGGAACCTTCGTATCTCTTAACCAATAAGTCTCTTGCAAAAATACCAAATGAGCCTTACTCTTATATAAAGACCTCAGTAATATACTTCTTTTGGTCGGGGAGTTGAACAGAACTTTTAAATTAAAGTCAAATATTCAATATACATATATATATATATATATATATATATGTACTGTATACTGTATATATATATATATATATATATATATATATATATATATATATGCCTTGCTGGATGTTAGCCAGCAAAAAAGGCACTGGTGCAGATCCTCTGAAGTAAAATAAATTCAAAAGAGTAAATAGTAAAGAAATTCAGACTTCTAAATGCATGTCTGAAAAATGGGAGGGGATACAGCACTCTTTTTCTTTAGGAATTAGTAAGCTGGACAATTTTTCAGGCATACACAAACTTATAGACAGGTTCAGCAAAAACATATAAGTTTATTTACAGCGAACAAACTAGCACCTGTAAAGTATAATATATCAACAATATTGTTTTATCAACTAATCTCTATACCGCTGCAGCGGGTAAAACACGGATGCTCATAACACTGGTTCAAAGCTTATACAATGTGTCACATAGGCATATAAGTATTTATATAATAAATGCTAAACATGGATTAAGGCAAAACAAAGGTTGTCACTCAACTCAAGAAATGACAGCAAGTTGTTGTTGGTAAGCAGCCAAAAAGGTCTGTGATATATGCATAAGTAGAGATGAAATTGAAATGATACAACCTGTCTCTGCAAGCATGTTTAGTACCTCCGCTGTATTTCCACACCGCACCAAATGTTCTATGCTCTTTTACAGAGCAGATTGTAAGCACACAACTGGAAAATGAGGTAAAGACGTCCTCAAGTAACCAGGAGAATAAAGGTGAACTTCTGTGTGTTTTCTCCAGGTGGGTTGTTCAACAATTACTGGAAATCAAGGTAAATGTGTCCTCTAATATCCATGTAAAGGACTTCCAGGCAGGTAAATAAATTGTTGAGTAGTTACTTCACAGGTGCACAATTCATAAAGCAGCAGGGTGGCAAATAGATGCCGCTTGTAGATGTCTTGGCTACAGCGGCTTATGGCGATATATTCTCTGTTTATCAGCCACTTCTCCTCTCAAGTAAGCCGTATCACCTTGCTCCATGGGTGACCGACTGAGATCCGGTAGAAGGTCTTTTAAATATCGCCAAAACAAACGCAAAACGCTGCTGATGAATTTCAAAGTGTCAGTCGACGAGTGTTTCGCCCCATAATGCTGAGCAAAAGCTAGCGCCTTGTCAGGACTGTCCATAGGTTGCTTTACCGGCCTCTTTATTGGTTTCAACTATTTGTGGGCATGACAAATCTAGAGATACTAGAATGGTTTCTGTTTTAACCGTTAGGCTGTCCAGTTTCCTCAGAAGGTCTGGAGTGTCCTTCACATATGATGGCAAAGAGAGCAAAAAAGGACGTAGAAAGTAATCTTCATATGTACCTATGTGTTCATTGATGCTGCCAATTCCCGAGACTATGGGTCTCCCAGGGGGATGGGACATGCTTTTATGTAATTGTGGAATCACATAAAAATTTAGATATAACTGGACAAATGGGACACATGTATTGGAATTCTTTGGAGATATCAAACCTTCAGTTTTTGCTTGTTGAAGGATTTTGGGCAATTTCAATTTCCTGAGTGATAGGGGGTACCTAGAAAGTTTTTAATACTGTGTTTTCTCATTCAGTTGTCTCTTAACCTTGTTTAGGTAGAATGACTCATCAAGGAGGACCAAATTGCCTCCCTTATCGGCTGGCTTAAAAACCACATTTTTTGCTGTACTTAGTTCCTTAAGAGTTCTTCTCTGTTTGAAATTTAGGTTGTCTGCCCAGATCCATTCGTCTGGTAGTTTTTTACATTCAACAGCTTTAACAAACAGAGAAACAGCAGGCACTTGTGCAATAGATGGCATGTATGTGGATTTTGGTCTAAAGTTAGTTTCAAATTTACAGTATGGTATGTATCCACATTACTTTGGGTACTTCTATCATTATTTTCATCTAGGAGTGACTCTAAGTTTTGAATTGTTTCTTGATCTTTCATCTGTTCAGAGTTTCTTTGATAAATAGTATGGTGAAGAACCATTTCTCTAGCGAACAGATGTAGATCTTTTATCAATTCAAAATTATCTAGTTTATTTGTAGGGCTAAAGGAAAGGCCTTTTTTGAGAACTTCAATGTGAGCTAAATTCAACCCATACGAGGAGAGATTGACAACTTGTAATTCATCATCAATGGGTTTAGAGCTTAATAGCTCTGATAAGACCTCCTTCGTGATCTCCCCCTGTTCCTCATTCCTTGCCTCATATATTCCCCTCTTCCTCTCTGCTGACGTTGAGGGTATCTCATTTCTTATATATTTATATTCCTCATTTCTCCTCCTCTTTCGCCCCCCTGCTTCCTATATCTATGCGGTGGGATGCAGACGGGGCTTCCCTTATTTTTTGATTGTCTAATAATTTCTGTTTCTGAATCAGAGACATCTGTCCCTGAGTCGTAAGAGCCTTTGTCAAATTTATAAACATATACCCCTTTTTTATTGTAATCTTCTTGATCACGATGTAGTTTCCTACATTTTCAAACTTTTATTTCTGCTTGTAACCTAGATATATTTGTTTTTGTTTCTTCGTTTAATTTTGCAAAATTCGGATCTTTGTCAAATTTATTTACAATTTGCAGTGTATTCTCCACATCCTCTTTAATTGTATCCAACCTTTTATTATTTCTCTTTATGAGCATATAAATCATATAAAGAGCACATGTAGATAATTTCCCATTCCACTTTTCTAAAAACGCATCTCCCCCTTCCTCTTTTCTAGCATTAAATCCAGGGTCTAGGAAGAGTCTAAGGCCTCTGAGTATAATTTTTTTCTTAACATAGTTAATCAAGTAGGTTTAAGCTCTTACTTTAACTTGTTTGGCAATACATTTTATGTATTTTTTTAAAGCATTAAATACATTGGTTTCAGATTCACTGACATCTAGATTCGTATTTGTCAGTGATTCTTTCAACTCAGCCTCCCACAGCTCATCTGAAAGGGTAAAGCCATATTTGAATGCTAGTGAAAAATGTCTGCTTCTTCAACCCACAGAATAATACAACCTCTATCCCTAGGAACGGAGATATTGGGAATCCTCCCTGTTCTCCAAAATACAAATATAATTACGGAAAATAAAGGGAGAGGTTAAGTACGTTTTAACGGAACGTACTTGCTGGATGTTAGCCAGCAAAAAAGGCACTGATGCAGACCCTCTGAAGTAAGATAAATTAAAAAAAGTAAATAGTAAAGAAATTCAGACTTCTAAATGCATGTCTGAAAAATGGGAGGGGATACAGCACTCTTTTTCTTTGGTAATTAGTAAGCTGGGCAATTTTTCAGGTATACAGAAACTTATAGATGGGTTCAGCAAAAACATATAAGTTTATTTATAGCCAACAAACTAGCACCTGTAAAGTATAATATATCAACAATATCCTTTTATCAACTAATCTCTATACCGCTGCAGCGGGTAAAACATGGATACTCATAACACTGGTTTAAAGCTTATACAATGTGTCACATAGGCATATAAGTATTTATATAAAAATGCTAAACATGGATTATGGCAAAACAAAGGTTGTCACTTAACTCAAGAAATGACAGCAAGTTGTTGTTGGTAAGCAAAAGTTCAGTGATATATGCATAAGTAGAGATGAAATTGAAATGATACAACCTGTCACTGCAAGCATGTTTAGTACCTCCGCTGTATTTCCACACCGCACCAAATGTTCTATGCTCTTATACAGAGCAGATTGTAAGCACACAACTGGAAAACGAGGTAAAGACGTCCTCAAGTAACCAGGAGAAGAAAGGTGAACTTCTGTGTGTTTTCTCAAGGCGGGTTGTTCAACAATTACTGGAAAACGAGGTAAATGCATCCTCTAATATCCAAGTAAAGGCCTTCCAGGCAGGTAAATGAATTGTTGAGTAGTTACTTCACAGGTGCACAGTTCATAAAGCAGCAGGGTGGCAAATAAATGCCGCTTGTAGATGTCTTGGCTACAGCGGCTTATGGCGATATATTCTCGGTTTATCAGCCAATTCTCCTCTCAAGTAAGCCGTATCACCTTGCTCCATGGGTGACCGACCGAGATCCGTTAGAAGGTATTTCAAATATCGCCAAAACAAACGCCAAACACTGCTGCTGAATTTCAAAGTGTCAGTCGACATGTGTTTTGCCCCATAATGCTGAGCGAAAGCTAGGGCCTCATCAGGACTGTCCATTGCTTGCTTTACCGGCCTCTTTATTGGATTCAACTATTTGTGGGTGTGACAAAACCTCTGATAACTCAAACGATTCCTCATTGGGTTTAAGACTTTTTAAGTTGGATACAAACCTACAAGGTAACAAATCAAT
Organism: Bombina variegata variegata; assembly: GCA_905336975.1. NCBI lineage: Eukaryota > Metazoa > Chordata > Amphibia > Anura > Bombinatoridae > Bombina > Bombina variegata. Next base: position 13,162 of record CAJPDP010437378.1, read on the forward strand.
GAAATACACAGTGTAGCAAGAAGAGGTGCGGTAATGATAATACTTAAATGTATGCGGACCCGTATTTACATTTGTTTCACAAAAGAGTTATGTAAGCTAAAAAACAAGGAATTATTATATTTGTAATATAATTTACAGAATGTTGTGAAATATAGTGTAAGTAGTCACAGACCTTATATTTCAAAGAGTTAATATACATATATTGGATTGGGAAGTTTAAACGGTCTATACAAAACCCCTTTTTTTTGGGATGTAGATCAATCACTGCCTATTGCAAAGAAACCTAGACAAATTCTAAGATCTTAGTTAACCTATAAAGGATGCATATTCAATGCTTTCATTTAAACCATATGGAGAAACTGTTTTAAGGATATAGGTCCATCGTGCTTCTTTTCTAAGTAGGCATTTGTTCTCATTTCCTCCTCGGCCATTTGTAATTCCTCTATCAATGCCTACAATTTTTAAAGAGGCAGTACTACCATTGTGGAACTCTGTGAAATGAAGAGCTACAATAGTGCCTCATTCATATAGGATATCATCCCTATGTTCCTGTTATACTGTCCTTGAAGAATCTTTTTATTTTCCGACATAGAAAAGGGGACAGGAACATTTAAACAGGTATACAACACCTACTGAATTGCAATTTGAGAAAAATCTGATGTCAAATTCTCGACCAATATTTGCTGAGAATGTTTTACATTTCAGCATATATGGTCAATATACACAGTGCCCACAAGGGTAGTTCCCCTTAAAATGTTGGCATTTTTGCAGCCAATTTGCTTGCTGTTCAGACCTGGTAAATCTGCTTTTAACCAATTTATCCTTTAAATTAGGAGATTTGTTTCCGGTCATTAGAGGATTATCACCTACTTTTTCCAAAATTTTCTAGGGTAAGAATGTGCCAGTTTTGGGTAAGTATATTTCTAATTTCTTGCCAGTGGCAATTATATGTTGTAATAAATATAATTTTGTCTTTACTTGCTTTTATAGCTGTTGAGTATAGTAAGTCATCTCTGTTTAGTTTTCTTACTCTATTCAAAGTTCTTTTAATCAAATTGTGGGAGTACCCTCTTTAAATAAATCTCTCACTCATCTGTTTAGCATGATACTCAAATTTCATTTTTCTTAGTCTGAGTAACTGACCATACGGAATTCCTTTCTTCAGGTGTTCTGGGTGAATACTAGATGCCTCTAATAAGTTGTTTGTAGCTGTTTCTTTTCGGAACACCTCAGTTGAGATACTGGTCCCTTTTTTTTAATAGAGATTTCTAGAAAAGGTAACACTTTATCACTATGGGCATAGGATAGATATATATTGCGATTATTAGTATTCAGTTTCAAAACAAAACTATGCAGGCTGTCCAGAGGGCCATCCCACAGAACCAAAATTTCATCAACGTATCTTATCCACATGGAGACATGGGAATCAAAGCTTTCACTAAACTGTTCGAATACATCTAGTTCCCATGCCCCCAGGTGGAGACACGCATACGTGGGTGCGCAAACTGCACCCATAGCTGTACCTCTAATTTGCCAGTAAGTTGAATTATCAAACTGAAAAATGTTGTTCTCTAAAATAAAACACAGTAGTTTTAATACCAGTGGTATGTTTGTCACTTTCGGGCCCTCTGGTCTCTAAAAAATGTCAACATTCTTCCTATTTCATGGGGTATGGAAGTATAAAAGCTTTCGACATCTAGAGATACTAGAATGTTTCTGTTTTAACCGTTAGGCCGTCCAGTTTCCTCAGAAGGTCTGGAGTGTCCTTCACATATAATGGCAAAGAGAGCAAAAAAAAACGTAGAAAGTAATCTACATCTATACCGATGTATTCATTAATGCTGCCAATCCCGGAGACTATGGGTCTCCCAGGGGGATGGGACATGCTTTTATGTAATTTTGGAATCACAAAATACATGTGTCCCATTTGTCCAGTGATGCATACTTTTTATGTCTTTCCAAAATTACATAAAAGCATGTCCCATCCTCCTGGGAGACCCATAGTCTCGGGGATTGGCAGCATCAATGAAAAAAATAACAAAAATGTGGTGCCTTTAAAGGTCTGTAAAGTTCTTTATGGAATTTATAGAGAATACAGCTCCAATGACAATTCAAAGCGTGTTTCTGGAAAAGCTTATGACAATAAACATTTGCATCCACTCCAAGTTAAACTATATCTTGCTGTGCTGATGAGGAGATAGAGTAACATTTTCTGGGTGTGTTTAGAATTTTACATAGGTCAGAGCGAAATAAAGAACTGAACCTCAGGGACTCAAACCCCCCCTCCCTTTTTTTTTAACCAATTAAACAACTATGTTTTGGAAATATAACAAAGTTTTTTGTTTGTTTTTTGTATCACGTCCAACTATTTTTTAATAATGAATGTACTGTCAGTACCCTCAGTATGAATAATGTAAGAAAAAAAAAAAAAGATACTAAAGCACTAAGGATACCAGTAGTAAAATCACATAAAAAAAACATAAACAGAGCCAAATAAAATACCGATATAATATACAAAACAAAGGTATAATGACAAGTCAGAGCGGATATAAACAGTACTTGGTGAGTGTCCCCGTGACGTATGGAAATGTAATCTGGCCGTGTCAAAACATTAATCCTCCATAGAATTACAGAAGTTCTCGGGGGTTTCCTGGATGCAGCTGATCAATATAAAGGTCGATTCCTCTTCGATCCTCAGGTAGAAACTGTAAAGAAAAAAGAAGAACACAAGCGAGTCCCACTCTAAGTGTATATTTATTGACACAGTTAGTGCACAAATATTCCGGCGCTTACCTGATTATCTAAAGTTCTCTGGGTTGGTGAGATTCTATATAAAATTCTCAAAGATATACAGTAAATAGGCAAAGGGTGTGTAGTGCAGTAGAGAACTCCTCAAACCAATGTCCATCTGTGAGTACCGTCACTGCCCCACTCCTCTCTCCAGAAGTAAGGGGAAGGGGGGGGGAGTAAAGCGGGGGCCACAGAATGGACTTACTCAAACACTTTGTGTCAGGGAAGTAGAAAAATATTTATTAACATAAAATAAGCAGATAAACTGAGTTTTCTGTAACAATAAAAACTAACACATAAAAAAAACCTTTAGGGGAATAAGTTAAATCAAAGTCTACCCTTATTACTGTGCCGTAGCACTGTAGACAAAATGCTATTTGGAAATAGGTTGGGGCCTGACGCATTTCTGTGACGCTATTGGTCGCTTCGTCAGAGGTAGGCAATGTAATGTAAGCAAGTGCACAATTTATGTTAAAGGGATACTGAACCCAATTTTTTTTCTTTTATGATTCACATAGAGCATGCAATGTTAAGCAACTTTCTAACTTACTCCTATTATCAATTTTTCTTTGTTCTCTTGGTATCTCGATACCAAGAGAATGAAGGAAATGTATAATAGAAGTCAATTAGAAAGTTGTTTAAAATTGCATGCTCCATCTGAATCATGAAAAACAAATGGGTTCAGTGTCCCTTTAAGTGTAAAGCGGGCAAGGTCTGTTCCATGGGACAAAGTTTTCTTTTCACAGCTCCTGTAAGGTTACGCCCCATATTTTTATGAATCTCACTTTCTGTTGGTGAGGTCAATCTCGCCAGAACCATATAAAAAATAAAATAGCCTATTTTTGCCTAATTTTATCATATTTTAGCCAGCCCAAGACACAATATATGTATACAACTGCAATAGCATCATGTTCTCAGTGTTCATGTGGTCAGGTGTCTAACCAAAGATTTGGTTTCAGTTGCTGTTAATTGTAAATCACATTTCATCCCTTTTCATTTTAATTGCTGGAATGGCTTTGGATATAAGTTCTTCCCAACAAAGGGGTGACATCTAATGATGAAAGGCATTGGAGTGTTCTCATGTATAGCTTGGACAAGAAGCAGAAAAGGGATTATTGCAGCTGAGCTGCCCACATGGAATTTGTTCTCAACACTCCCACCCACCTTTAGCCAATCTATTCTTCTCTTTTTCTAGCCTATTTCACTGTCCTCCATCTACCCTTCTCAGGAGTAATTTAAGAACAGTGAAAGAAAAGTTTCAAAAAATGTGATTCTATTGGTAATTAACTATGGAATTTTCAAGGACATAACATTGCTTTTGTAAGGTGTCAATAAAAACACTTCTATCAATCTTCTAACTATGGTCCCTTGCTGAGTCATTTATGTCATTAAGAACTCAGCAGCAGAAGAAACAGTATGAATTGAAGAAGTAACGTGATTATTGTTAAAGTACACTTGTGCTGGTCTTTAGAGCCAACTGATATTTCCGAAATGTATTAACATTTAAAGCTTTAAAGATGATTTTAATATTTGGAAAATATTTTTTGCACAATTAGTTCAATATCATAAAAATGGGATTCAAGGTAAATTAGTTGTTGTCTTGAGAAAGTAATTAAAGCTATTACATCCACACCTCTATTTGACTTCCACGGCAGCACTGAAGGGGTTAAAAGAGAGGCTGTTTGTTAATGAGTAGTATGCATTGAATGCAGAGCCTGTATTCACAGAGCATTCTGTTTTTAACATGTTGTGAAAGTCTTTCTTTGTTAAGTATTAGAAACAGTTGTTAATTGGTTTGCTGAATGCCTATTGCAGTAACAGCAATGATAAAGACCTAGGTGCCCCATCTTCTTGTTCCTCTGCTCTTTAATAAAAATCTTTACAATCTTCAAAGGCCCTTCCAGTATGTATTTGCAGTATTCAAAGTCTTTTGTATTCCTTCTTCTCTGCTGAGGGGGGTCATTGAGCATTGATCACCAGTGGTAGACTTCTGCCTAATGCCAAGGGCTGTACGGCATGTTCTTGGCTTCTCTCTGTCATTACCATTTCATTCCTATTTCAAACAACTTAGAGGCAATGTCTGAAAGGCTGCTCTCCTTAATGGGATGAATTATGTTGTGCAAAACTACACTACCATTTTAGCAACCTTAAAGAAAAGTAGCTCAGACACTGCATTTTGTAAGAATGTTGAAGTAAAGGCATATTTCATTTTGTCCTTTTCTGGCATAGCTGATACAATTATTGTGAAAGAAAATTACATTATTATAAGAGATGTATTTAAAGAAAAGCCACTTTGCAGAAGGAGCTTAGCATGTGAAAATGTACTCTTCACATAAAGTCTTGTTCTGCAAAATTGGAAATCAAAGAATGACTGCCTACCTCTCTAATAATATATTTTAGTATATAGCCATTCAGTGAGTGCTTACTGTATTTAAAGAGTTTCTAGTTTACTCAAATATTTTAATCAGCTCTCTGTGCCAGAAAATTCCTTTACATTATTATTTATTGTTTCAACTTTGCATTTTATTTTCTAACACAGTAAAATTTTCTGGCACTGAAACTAACTAGACAAATACATAGATAGATTGAGAGACAGGCACACAGAGAGAGAGAGAGAGACA
>CAJPDP010437388.1:0-13565 GCA_905336975.1 Bombina variegata variegata
TCATGAGAGTTAAGTGAAATCTCATGAGATCACAGTAAAAGAGTTCATGACCTCAGCACTGCTGATGCTGATTGACTGCAGTTCATTTCTTTTTTTTTTTTTTTTTACCTGCAGCTGAGCAACAACTGAAGTATATTTTTTACACAGAATTTACTCTGCTGAGCTGAGGAGATTGTGAGGTAAAATATCTTCCTTTTTACATAGAAATGCTCAGGTGATATTTTCCTGTCAGCTTTTTTACAGCTATGCTGCATCAGTTTCAAGTGATTTAGCATATGAGTATTATGTCCTTTTAAACAAGTTTCAAGCAGAAACTGGTTTCTAGTTATTATTTTCCTTTATTTTCATGCACCAACATAAATGAAATAGATCAGTGTTTTTTAAAGGGACAGTATACACCTTGTAATTACAATACATTTCTGTTGCCAATATTTGGCTAATATGATCTAATAGTGTTTTTGTTTTCAATCTTTTGTTGCACACATGATCATAAAATCAATTTATGGTAAATTATTCAATTAATTTGTGCTTTATATATTTTTCAAAGATATTAGACTGCTGAGTACAACTACAGTAGAATGGTTATTACTCACCATGCTTTTGTTTTTCATCTTGTGCCTGCATCTCTCTTCAATGTCGTTCTCTTATTTTAACCCTTTACAAGTACTCGATAGTGAAGCTCTGCATCTTCACACTGGAGGCTGCCATCTTGGAGTTTAAACTTTCTAACACAGTGTGACAGAAGGAGTGCACATTCACAGATCAGTGATATTGTTTTCTTCTTAACAAGCCTTACTGTGCACTTCATTTTAGTGTGCACAATACTGGGCAGTAGATGTAAATTTGTGTAGTGGCTGCATTGTCTATATTATTTGTTATGTTACTTGTACATTTTAAACTGTGCAAAATAACTGCAAATATGTAAAGCTTCTGCTATCTATTGTGCACACTAATCCAAAATGCAATGTACAAGTGGCAAAAAAACACATCAGTAACATCACTGATCTCTAAAGGTGTCCTTCTTCTGTCTTAGGATGTAACAATATGTGCATTACAAGATGGCGGCACCTAGTATAAAGATGCAGAGCTTTACCAACTGTCTTCTCTAATGGGTTAAAATATGAGAACGGCTATGAAGAGAGGTGCGGGCACAGGAGAAAAAAGAATAGCATAGGTATTAGTAACCATCCTATTGTAGTTGTGCCCAGAGGTTTAATGTCTCTTTAAAGGCAAATTATGTGAAATCCACTTGTAATATGTGTACCCACTATTTGTGTGAAACAGATAAATAACAGTGTATGTTGCCACATATGCCACGTTTCACCAGGAATATAGGTTCTTGTTGCAGTGAACTTGTCAAATCCACACAAATCTGTACCTAAGCAGGCTCCATCTGCTTCCTAGCACTTTTTTTTTACAAGCAATGGGCCAAGTATCTACATCAGTGTTCCCTCTAAGGCCACATTTTGTGAGTATCCCAGCAGTAAACAGTTAATTAGGGAACCTCACCCTGCAGTTAGCAAACACTACACAATGCAGATCACAAGTTGTGGTTCTCTTATTAACCGTTTCACTGCTGAGCAACTCACCAAATGTGGCCTTAGAGGGAACAATGATCTACATGTGTCTTATAAAAACGCATCTTCATCTGAGCACCCTGCAACAACATAGCATATAACTGAATTATAAAAGGGAGCAATTTAATGTATTTTTTTACATACCTGAAATATTATGTTCCTTAGAAAACCTGAATAAACAATAAATTACAATCTATCATAGCTTTACACTCAAAAATACAAGCATTTGTATGGCTTTCACACAAACATACAAACTTTTACTTGTTTTTCACAAGTAGCGCTGAGTTTTCTATTGCAAATCAATATTCACGTGAATTACAAATCACATTTTTTGTTGCATTTCTTTTTATGTATGAGAATATGCGCATGAATTGCAATCCATCCAAAACATGACACATGCGGAACGTACATGTGGGAAGAAGAAACATATTTTAGTCTCTTTAGAGATAAAGGACAAGTAGGATTCCTCTGTTGTTCAGTTGTTTATTTGTGTATGTGCTGATATTCAGGGGATTAGCTGAGCACATGAGAATCCGTCATCCCATTTGTTGATTTCCATGACTCTCTTGTGGTCTTCGAAGCTGTAATATCTTTACCGCCAGTTGTATTCTGTTTACAGATGGCACTAGGTCAAAATCCTTCACTACAAAGCGTTGGACTCTTGTGGTTTTCTGCTTCTTTACAAACATGTCAGAGCCTTAGATCAGCCTAAATTTATTGCTTTAATATGAACTTTCCGGGGATGACATGGTATCCATAGATGGAAAGTTTTGTAGTCCATGTGACACTTCACTGAGACTGTCAGTGTGACAAACTGGACACCCCACCACAACTAATACACATAATGTCCTGTCCATCAAAAGCACAAAGTAACCATAAAACAGACTGTGAATCATTGAACACACATGTTTTTTTGTTCACTTGCAGAACTTTTAAGTATTCAAATTTTGTATTTTGTAGTTTTATATAATATTTTATAGAGAAAAAGTTTTTCTCTTCTTAAAATATATAATATATTAGGTTGTAAGACCACAAATGTATTCTTAAACCTATTGCTTTGAATCTCTATTTTCCTCTTGAATGCACACATACACTTGCACTCATTTATGGACCTAATATTGCTTTCTTTATTCTCAAAATATTAACTGCGGTGAGTTTCCTGAACATATAAAACTTGTCTCCAAAATGGGACCCAAGACACTTTAGAAAAGAATGAAATATGTTATACTGAAGTATAAAGAGGGCAGTCACAGAGTGCTATGAGTATATTGTCAAAAGTCCAAGGCCGGATTGGCCTACCAGGGTACCAGGAGTTTTCCCGGTGGGCTTTTGCAGCTGGGGCTGGTCAGCTAGTGAGATTTTCTCTTCTGAGCTATATGTATTAAGGTCACAAAGAATGTCCTTCTAAATTTTATTTTCTAGATGATGTACCATTTAGTAGCCCTCCATTGAATGGTTTCTAGTGTCTAGTAAAGTCACATTGTGAGACAGTGACACACTGGTTTGAGTGACTTGTCCAGTTCACACTATGGATAATAATTTGAACATTTTTAAAGGCAGTCATGGATGAAATTGGGTTGCAGGGTGTCTACATAACAACAATCTGGCATATTTTTTACAAAGTATTATAATTTCATTATGACCAAAATAACAAAAACATTAGGGTAAACAGTATCCCAGTAATCCCCTTGTGGAAAATGGTGTGTGTTCTCTCTACAGGCTTGTCTTCAAAATTTTCAAGGGCTGCTTTTTATTCCCAGTCTAGCCCTGCAAAAGTCTGGATAAACAGAAACAACTTTAGTTTCTTTTTAAACACGTCCAAAGGAGACTTATCCTTTTGTATAAAAGGCACAATCTTTTAGTGCCACCTTCATCAAGTTTTGTGTTCTAGAGATGGTTAAAGAAACATAAAAGAGCAAAAAGAAAATACTCTAATGTGTTGGAGCATCATATTATCCCACTATTACTTGCATATAACTATGTGCTTAAAGGGACAGTCTACTGCAGAATTTTTATTGTTTAAAAATATAGATAATCCCTTTGTTACCCATTCCTCAGTTTTGCATAACCAACACAGTTATATTAATAGAATTTTTACCTCTGTGGTTATCTGGTATTGAAGCCTCTGCGGATTATCCCCTTATCTCAGTTCTTTTAAGAAAATATGCATTTTAGCCAATCAGTACTGACTCTTAAATAACTTGTTATCTATATGGCACACATGAACTAGCACTGTCTAACTGTCAAAAACTGTCAAAATGCACTGAGATAAGAGGCAGTTGAACGGCTTAGAAATTAGCATATGAGCCTACCTAGGTTTAGCTTTCCCCAAAGAATACCAAGAGAGCAAAGTAAATTAGAAAATTGCTTAAAATTGCATACCCTATTAGATTCATGAAAGTTTGACTAGACTGTCCCTTTAATTCCTGGATATTGTTCTATTAGGTGATCATTGTTGCCATGGTGATTATGTAACAGCCATATGACCACTTTATTTTCAAAATAGAGATGATTTGCCACATTTTTTTTTAATTCTTTTTATTGAGAGAGAAGGATCATACATTCATGTAATTAGTACAACATCAAAGGCATTAAGTATACTTGTGCATGAATTATATTATATAACATTGCAACCAATACATTTGACAATCCATTAGACACTTAGATGAGTGAACAAAGATATATAACTTAAACAAAGTAAAACTGATTTCTTCCATTTCTCTCTTGTTTTCCACTTTTTCCCTTTAATTTGTATTACGAACAACCCTCTAAACACCCTAAACTAAACTCTCTTATCAAACTAAGCCACTATTCAACTCGGTCTGAGACCTCTTTTCGACGGGGCCCAGAGAGAAAAATAATATATATATATATTTGGGGGGGTCTAAGCAGGCAAAAAGGAGATAGGTAACATGGGAGCATTCAGGAGCACACACGCATTCCATCTTTGCAGAGACATTCTCTAATAGGGACAGCTAGGTGATTCTTGATCAGAGAACACCTGAGACCACTCCCCTCTCAGGGATTCTTCTAGGAATATGGTCGTGTCTTTAAACGGTCGCAGGAGTTGTCTCTGTATTTCCAGTTCGAACGTCAGTATAAGTCTATGCCATTTCCTCAAAAACTGGCTCAATCTAGTCTGCACATCTATTCGTACCTCAAGCTGTTCAGTGAACATCTGTAACTTTAGCATATTCATAAAGCATACAACTGAGGGGGGAGAGCTGTTAGTCCAGAATTTCAATATACATTTCCTGGCCAGTATCACCACCAGGCTCAGCACCATATCATATTGTTTGAATTGTGGGTCCCATTTCAAAAACAAGACCATATCGGGAAGTAAGGTAATGGGAGCACCCAGCTTCCTTTGAATCCAATATTGGATCTTACCCCAAAATTGTTGGACCTTGGGCCATAGCCACATGTAATGCAGTAAGCCTGTAGATTCAAGAGAACATTTGACGCATTTATTGGCACAGTTAGGATCCCATTTCGCCAGTATCCTAGGTGTTAAGTATGCTCTGTGTGTGATTCGTGTCTGTGTCTCCCTGAGTATTGCTGACAGTGTGGCCCTTCTTGTCTTTTCCATGCTATCCCTCAAATCCCCCCAAGAAAGTACTTCTAACCCCTCTCTCTCCCATCCTATCAGCAAGTTGGGTTGTATGAGCTGGAGACGCCTCTGTATCAGAACCTGGTAAATCTCTGTTAGAGAGAATCTCCCAATTGTGAATAGCGATTGTGATAATCGAAAGGGTGAGCCCTCCCAAAAATCTTCATTGTCTCTGACCACTGCTCCTATATAATGTCGCGCCTGTAGATAAGCATAGAAATGGTGATTTGGTAAAGTAAATTCTCTTCGCAAGGCGGAAAAAGTTTTGACTGACCGAGTGAGCGGGTCTAATAATGTCTTAATTGAGGATAATCCCTGCTTCTCCCAGATATCAAAAGGATGCATATCTAGCCCTGCTGGAAAATCTGGGTTGTTGCTGAGGGGCTAATACCCAGATGTATGGCAGGACTTCTTCAAGAATTTGTGTGCCAAATGCCACGCTTTCAGGGGATCTTTATATAATGTGTCGAGGCCTATGGCTTTAATGCTCCTAGAATCTTTCATGTGCGGCAGATATGCTAGGGAGAGTTGAGCCAGCACTGCTTGTTCCAATCTGGGCTGGCAGAAGTGGTGTGGGCCAACTTGCCAGTCGATCACTAGACGTATCAGGGCCGCCCAGTTGTAAAATTTGAAGTCGGGTAGCGCCAGGACCCCATTCAGCTAAGTCATATTCAGTTTGTCGGTAGCTATACGAGCCTTTCCCCCTTTCCACAAAAAGTAACGTGCTGCTGAGTTTAACTGCTTAATATTGTTTTTGGTCAGCAAAAGGGGGAGCATGAGAAGGGGGTATAGTAGTCACGGTAATATCACCATTTTAAGCAGGCTGACCCTACCTGCGAGTGAGAATGGCAAGGATTTCCAACTCCTCATCTGGCTCTGAAGCTTGGAGCACACCGGTGTGATTTTGTTGTTCGGGTTAGCTGAGATTTGGATGCCAAGATATGTGATGGACTGTTTCGCTACTGTAAATGGATATTTATGGTGGGTGTTGTCTCTTTTTGCTAACCAGAGAATTTCAGACTTTTGCATGTTGACCCTTAAGCCTGAAAAGGCGCCAAAGTCTTGAAGTTTTTGTACTATAGAGGCTATGTGTATATGCGGGTCTTGTACGAATAAGAGCATGTCATCCGCATATAGTGCTAAGTGTTGTGAGGCCCCCGCAACGTCGATACCCGGGAATATTTGTTTAAGTTTAATTGCCAGTGGCTCCAGGGCCAGGTTAAAGAGAAGGGGTGATAAAGGGCATCCCTGCCTGGTCCCCCTCCCTAAATGTATCTCCGGTGAAAACATATTGTTAATACAAATACTCACTACAGGGGTGCTATATAAATTCTTAATAAGGGAAAGAAAAGATCTGGAGAAATTGAAGTTGGCCATGGTAGAGAAGAGGTGTCCCCACGATCAAAGGCCTTCTCTGCATCCAAGGACAGCAGGAAGGCCTCTGATGTTCCGCCGGACCCCCCATCCTGTTTCTTGTTCCAAAAGTGTTGAACTATCTGGAGAATTCTACGTACATTCACCACGGAGGACCTTGCGTACATAAACCCTGTCTGGTCTTCCTGGATTAAGTGTGGCAGCATGTATTTCAGCCTCTCAGCCATAAGTTTGGTTAGGATCTTGGAATCCGAGTTCAGTAGCGAAATCGGCCTGTATGACTCAGGGAGAAGGGCATCTCTACCTGCCTTGGCGATGAGGGTGATAAATGCTGCTAAAAAAGTAGGGGTCGTACCTTTCCGTCCTGAAAGTAACTTCGATACAAGTTTGTGAGGATCAGAGTCACCTGAGGTTTAAGTAGCCGATTGAACTCGATGGGTAACCCATCAGGTCCCGCTGCCTTTCCCAGAGAGATGGACATAATTATTTTGTCAATTTCTTCTCTGCAGATAGGATCATTTAATTTTTCCACCTGCTCTGGGGAGAGTTTTGGTAGGTGGATGGATTCCCAGAAGTTTTGTTGTACCAGCGCAGAGGAGGGAGGGTCGCTGGAGTGAAGTTCTTCATAATAAGCCGCAAAAGCTTCTGCGATATGATTTGCTTTCTGACTATCCGGCCGTCATGTTTTAGCGCTGCTACAGGTTTGGTAGCTGTGCGTATATTAATTAAGGATGCAAGTGGCCTGCCCGACTTATCACCAAATCTATTGTATTTACCTCTGGTGCGCATCAAAGTTTGTGATGTGGAGTAAGCGAGCATAGCGTCTTACTCCTTCTTAGCTGAGGTATAGTTTTGATGCAGAGGTTGAGATGGCGTCGCCCGATATTCACAATAAGCGAGCGCTAAACCATCCCTTAACCGACGCAGCTGTTCCGTGACCTGTTTTTTCCTGTGAGCCAGGAAGGCAATAATATTACCAGTGAGCACCACCTTGGCTGTGTTCCAAAACAGCTCAGGGTCCTCTAAGTGCTGCGTATTGTTAGTCTGGAAATCATTCCAGCACTCTACTAGATAACTCTGAAACTCCTGTGATGTCCCCTGATACCTCGGGAAATGAAAGGTCCTCCTATTATTGACCCGTACACCTATATCTATGAATAATGCCACTGGAGCGTGATCAGAGACAATCACTTCTCCTATTTTTACGTCAATAACTTGGGGTATTAAAGAGTTGGATATTTAGAATAAATCAATTCCCGACATAGTGGGAGAGGAGCGTAAAACGCAGGTATAATCCTTCCCGTCTGGGTTCAGTTGGCGCCAAATATTTACCACCTCCAATGATGAGGCTAGTTTTTGAAACATCTCCAGCTCAAATTTGTACAGAGTTTTAGGAGCTAGTTTGTTAGATTTTTCCTGCTGCTCTCTTAGCCTGTCACAGTGTGGGTTAGGAGTTAGATTAAAGTCCCCTCCTATTATAAAATAGGTATTCAGGAACGGGGTCAGCACAGTGATTATGGAGTCCCAGAAATCTTTATCTTTTTGGTTGGGGCCATAAATATTACAAAAAGTATATGATTTTCCGGCTATCTGTGTTTGAACTATGATGTATCTGCCTTCTTTATCTTTTATCACCTCTTTAGTTTCTACTTCTAATTTTTTACCAAACAGTATGGCAACCCCCCTACTAGCCTTAGTGTATGAAGCATATTCAACTTTTCCTACCCAATCCCTTAGTAATTTATTGTGCTCTTGATCAGACAAATGCGTCTCCTGGAGAAATGCGATGTCAGCTCCCCTCTTCCTTAGTTGTGTGAGGATTGTCTTTCTCTTAATAGGGGAATGAATTCCCCCTACATTCCAGGTGTAGATATTAAAAGCAAAGGACTAGTATGAACCACCAAGTGTGCTTGCGCATAAACATGGACAAAGTGGCGGGGGAAGGGCCTGAGATGTGTGTAGAGACAGAATGTGTCACAGAAGAGAAAGAAGGGGACAACAGCCATACTCCTGACAATAGGAGGGGGAGAGGTGAAAAGTGAGGAGAGAGAGAAAAAAAAAGGGGGGGGGGGGCTACTGCTTACATTGATTAGATTCCTAGGGATCCTGTTGCTGTCCCAAGTAAAAATAATCAAAAGTTTCCCTGGGCCCCGCCATTCCACCTGAAGGTAGTAAACACAGATGTGAGTATTAATAAGCAAGTAATCTGTTTTTGGACAGCATGCATTGTTCAACAAGCCGAGTTGGCACAATAAGCATCTCATCATTTCAACACAATTTAGAACAGTCAGTGCTCGGAGTACTTTTAAAAAAGCTGTCTTACAGTAGTTTGCAGCATATCTATTCATACAAACATACATCTTGTGGCTCCTATCTATATAACTAAAATAACCTAAACAATTATAATAACTTACAGCAACATAAGTAAATATGAAGAAGATTTGTATACTGTATCCCTTATGCAATAACCCGGATAGGTACAACAGGTAGTCCAAGATTGTGATATATTGTAAAGCATATGGTTCTCGGGGTATCTTTAAATAAGCTGTTATACAGAACCCCACAGTCGACCATATTATATCATAGTACACTATACGGCTTCCAGTTAAACCCAGAAAAAAATGGAAGCAACCCAAGCAATGTGGACCAAGATCACATTTGCACCAGCACCAAGGCCGCCTTGCAGAGTCAACCTGGAACCAGTCCGTATCTACTGCATATTGGCAATTGGGTTCAACCGCAGTACTGTCGCAAAAAGGTGTCGGTAATTGCCGTGCCTGTCTCCCAACTAGAATTAGGGAAAACGGGTATATTAAACATATTAAATATATTAAACTCCATCTCAACCCTAGTATTTCACACTTGTGTATATTCACACAACCCAATACAGTTACCTCAGTTGTCATCAAGGCATCCATCTTATCTTATATATCAGAACATTGTTCAAAAGAGAGAATGCGCTTCTGCACAACCTGATCTATCAACCCTCATCACCTCTTGGTCGTTCCTGGGGGGGACTACGTGGGGATCTTGGGCTGAATTAGGAGTGTTAAAGAATTTATGGCCTCTGGGTGTCATGATTTTAAGCCTAGCTGGGTACAGCAAAAAGGCTTGTCTACCCTCCCTGTGGAGTTTAGAGCAAATTGGTGAGAATTCTCTGTGGCGTTTAATGAGGTCCACAGAAAAATCTTGAAAAAGGAGCAATCGTGTATTTTCATATGTTAAGTTTTCTAATTTTCTGTATGCTCTCAACACAGCTGTTTTAGTTTGGAAATGCAGAAATTTAGTCATTATTGGGCGGGGTTGGGACATGTTATCTGTACCGGCCCTCTCCGGGCCCACTCTATGTGCTTGTTCAACTCCACCAACAAAGTCCTGTGTAGAGATATTTAGCAGTGATGGCAGGGTATTTTCAACAAAATGGATGATATCTGCTTGTTTGACCATTTCAGGGAGGCCAAGGAGGTGCACATTATTGCGTCTTGATCTGTTTTTTAGATCATCTACTTTTAGTTGTAGGGCCATAGCTTGTCTTTCCAAATTCTCAATTTTACTAGTGTTTGATACATTAGAGTCCTCTAAATCAGAGATTATATTCTCTGCCTCCGCTACTTGGTGGAAAACTGTTTAACATCATCAGTGAGTGTATCAACCCCTCTCTGCAAGTTATCAATTTTAGGCATAAATAGCATGGATATTTGCTTTACAATAGGGTGCGTATCAACCAAATTACTATCTGGGCAAATCTCTGTACCAGGACCCTGACTGCCAGACTCAACTCCAGATTTATTTCTGCGATCGTTAGTTTTGCTGCGACTCGCCATTGGGTTGTTAGTTAAGTATTTCTCCATATACCCATAGAGTGGGAGAAATCGAGCCCCCCCAGAAAAAGAAATAGATCTATTCTCGTATGTAAGAAACGTCTGGGCAGTAAACTAACACTCAGCTATGTCACACTAGTTAAGATCTCAGTGTCCTATGTAGCAGGCTAGCCCAACACAAAGCTGTAGAACAGTACAATCATTAAAACTGTCATCAAAGCTGTCAAGGAGAAAAAAAAATGTGGTTAAGTACATATATCCAATATATTAGGTTTTACACAGCAACTCTCCCCTCAGGAACCAATGAAGGTCTTTCAACACAGTGTCCTCTAACCCCCCCTCCCAGGGGCAAGAGTCCTATGATCCCTTATATAGTAGCCTGAGTTGTCAGCACTGCAAAGTTCCCCACCCCTGTGATGGGGGCCGGTGTGATCAAATTGACTGTGGTGGGTGCCTCTCCAAATGCTAGGTGGTGTCAGAATGTCCAGAGCGCTCAGAGTCCTGCCAATTTCAACATCCCTGCTTTGAGTAACACTTATAGGAACAGAAGCACTCAGGTCAGCTGCAGTGAACGCCTCACACCTTGGCCAGGACTCTGCGACACTCCCGGGCGACAACAGGGCCCAACTGCGGCAACCCGGTATAAAATTATGTCTTCTGGGTCAGCATTCCACACAAGGAGAAGTGGAAAGTGATTTGGGCAGCTAGAGTCTATTTGAGCCCCACATACGTTAACGTAGTATTCTGCAATTTAGGGCAGTCTGCATGGGGTATTCTTGGGCAATAAAGACAACCAACTTCCCACCGTAGAAATATAACGATACCCTGTGTGTTCCGTAATGTGTCACTAATGTATAGTTTATAAGGTTGTCCGAGCACTCTCCAGTATAACCCTCCCGGCCTCACAAAGTACATAGGGGGGCTAGCGTGTTTGACTCCTCAGGTCCCTGAAAATATCAGTGCTATATCCAGGCACCCCATAGCAGTAAAGTGGGTGGCAGGCCTCTGAGGGGTGTATGCAAGATATACTTTACCACCTCCAATGTCAAGATCCTCCACCTGGGGCCATGTGGGTAGGCCAGGCTCTCAAAATGGTGCTATCAGTTTTCGTGCCAGTCGTCCTTCACTGCGCGGTCTGTTCTCCGGAGTCTGCAGCAAGAAGGGTGCGGCTTATGAGGTCCCCGGGGCTGTGCGGATCTTCCTGAGTCTAGGCTGGTTGCCACCCGGGTCAGAAAGGCCAAGGTCCCTGCAGTTGTGTGGCGGTGAGGTGGACAGCGGTCCACGTGGGATCGGAATGGCGTAGCACCAACAATAATCTCTCCCCAGCAGACTCGCTCCCACCACGATCTCTGTCACAGAATTGAGGGTACCAGGGCTCTGTCACAGTTTCAGACAGAGTGGTCAGGTATCGCGCCACTTCAGCGCCTCTTTGAGTATTGTACTTCGGTGGTGGAGCGGTGTACGGCTCTCCCGAAAAACATGGAGGTAGTCTCCTGTATCTCTTCTCCACTTCGGGCAGCAGGTTCTGCCAAGGAATTTTCGTTGGGCACAGGGTTTTTAGAAAAAAGCAATGCAAGGAGACACTTTAAATCAAGTTTAAGTTCCACTTTGCACGGAGCTCCTCTTTCTTGCTGCTTACCCTGTGGCTCGCCCACCAGAAGTCAATTTGCCCCATTTTTAACATATATAGAGAGATAGGATCCTTTAAGAGCCCAGACGACTATGAAAGTCAACAGTATTAAGCTGCTTGCAAAGATTTTTTAAATAAGAAAAATGACTCCCACACTACCAATACTCTTTATCCCTGATAGTTACCTTTGTGGCAAACTGGTTTAATTTTTAAGGGCTAGAAACCTCTACCAACCTCAACATTTACAGTGTTCCTATCCAAAATGAGACAGAATAATAACACGCTTTAATAGATAAAAGAACATTTTCATAGCACATAATTATTAATGCCACTGAGTTATAAATAAATATTATGCTTACAATAGCTTAACCATTATAAAGTACAACAAAGATGAGTCAAGCAATCAAGCGTACTTATAAACAAAAAGTTCTCTCTAAGTAAAGTGAAATAAAAAAAGCTGTGTTAATGATATCTTCTATCTACCTATCTATATTTCATCTATCTATCTGACTATGAATTATCTATCTATCTATGTATGTCTCTATCTATATATGTCTCTATCTAACACTCTCTCTTCTCTCTCTCTCTCTATATATATACTGCATATATATATATATATATATATATATATATATATATATACACACAGTATATATATATAGCTCTAACACTCTCTAGATTTTTGTGTGTAGAGATCTATCTGGTTTTAATACGCTTCTTCTACTGGGGTGACCTATGCCATGTATTTAATTCTGTCATTTGTGGCTGTTTGCATATTGAGCTTTCCCTTCTTATATGCAAACTATTATTAGATATCTCCCTTGTTTAAATTCCATATTTATTTTACATTGACACTTTCATTTAGAAAGTGCTCTTTTGCAATGTAAGGTAGGTGTGATCTCCTGACTCATTCCACTATTCTCCAACTAGTAAGAAATTATAGTGTATAAGAAATACATTAGATCTTTTTTCCCAGACTAATAATAATAATAATAATAATACTAGTGGACTAGTAGCATTTTTCTCTCGTGGCTAAAACTTTTTCCTCTGACTGGTAAACTATACTGATATTTTTCTACCACTAGTCACTGTATATCTTACCACGTTCTACTGGGTATATAGATATTATACATGATCATTATTAATAATAATGGCCTTTAGAAATGGCAAAGTAATTTTAAATCAATAAAAACATTCTCACCTAGATTACGAGTTTTGCGTTAGGGTTAAAAAGCAGCGTTGAGAGGTCACAACGCTGCTTTTTAACGCCCGCTGGTATTATGAGTCTTGCAGGTACAGGTGTACCGCTCACTTTTTTGGCGTGACTCGAACATACCGCAAATCCACTTACGTCAATTGCGTATCCTATATTTTCAATGGGATTTTCCTAACGCCAGTATTACGAGTCTGACCAAAAGTGAGTGGTACACCCTCTCCTGTCAAGACTGGTACCGCATTTTAAAGTCAGTAGTTAAGAGTTTTACACTACAACGCCGTAGCATAAAACTCTTAACCATGTGCTAAAAAGTACTCTAACACCCATAAACTACCTA